>PNEQ01026538.1:17678-31150 GCA_003012365.1 Medauroidea extradentata | reverse complement strand
GCCGTCCTGGGCAGAAAGCCGAGAAACACCGCCTTTGTAGTTGGACTTGCTGAACTGCTGGGCTCATCCTTCAATGATAGTCGCATCTTCTTCACTAAATCTTACGTCTTCAATTTCCATTCTCAGGCCGTGTTTAGATTCGTGCCGCGCGGCGGGCGCCATCTTGTAACGTTGGTGATTCCCATGCTCAGGCGAAGACGATAAGAGTTCACAGATTAGAGCTTTTCTTCACTTTTATTACTTTCATAAATATACAATATACACAGAATTCTTTATGCAGAAGAAAACAAGTCACTATAGCACCGACCTACATCTTATAACGGTAAGTAATATCCAATTTACTCCTGCGCAACCAATATTCTACAACTGAAAAACTGGGCACCGAACCAACAACCATTCTCGTCGCCGCACATCTTTTTTCTACCTCCCGCTTCCCTTCTTTATGGCGTGACTTCGCTTCGGCCAATCAGCTATTTCCAGCTATAGGGGTTCTTATAATGAGCCTCGACGGTCATTGGCTGCTATCCTCACCTGACAATAAACCACCCCATAAGGCCAATTGATTGACTAATTAAAAAAAACGGAAAAATTGAACTATGCATTAAAAAGGATAATAAAATAATAGAAAATATTTGCCCTTGTTACTATTCTGTTCAACAATTAAAAATATTAAAATTGGCTACATTACAATACGTAGATTGAAAGCTGAATGTACGTGCATACTACAAACGGAATAAAATTAGTAATTTTACCAAAACGATGTAGGACTAAACAATTCTTGAAAGCTATGTCGTCTAGATACAAATACAGTAGCATAAAACCAGTAAATTATTGTATCGTAGTGTTTCCTTAGCGTCCTAATAGTATGTCAAATTCTTCGCAAAATAATACAAGCTATTTAAACTACCAGGTCTAACCATATCACAGACCAAAAAAATAACTATAAAAAAATGCAACATATGGTCAAAGATAACATGACACAGCAAAAGATATTAATTCCTCCTAAATGTGATTGACTCAGATGATCACGTGATATAAGTTCACGTATCACTTTAACTTAAAAGCTTGGCATCCACAAGCTTTTCGCTACGTGAAAGTGAACGTGAAGTCATCGTAATCCCAGCCTTAAAGCGGTCCAGCGACCCTCTTGACGCCTTAAACTCGTCAAGGCCCATCCAAAGTCCAAACACGTCAGCCTCCTGCATTAACATTGGCCCGCTAACTGGCACACCTTAAGCTCTATGCTGGTTAAACCAATCAAATACTGTCTCCGCCAGATCTGTGTTGGTTAAACCTTTCAGGCTCTTAGACTTCACATTGTTGCTCTTCCTTTCCACAGCATTCACGATCGCTTCCCTGGCCTTCCGAATTGAGCATATAGTTGTCGGCGGTAGTTTGTGGCGGCGAGCAATCTATGTCTTCGAAAACCTTCCTGCTTCGATTTCTTTAATAATTTAGAACTTATCACTTAACGAAAACATGTTTCATTTGTTTTCACTCATTTCACGAACACAATAGTCTAAAATCGATGTAAAAAAAACATGCGCTGGTTGTTTATAAATCAAAAGCCAAACTGAAGTCCATGCCTTAAACAAAGTCGTAATCCAATAAAAATAGCGTAATCAGGTCGTCAATCCAAATACTGTCCCAACTCGAAAACCAAAAGTAAAGCCAAAATCAATCAGAAATACATATTAGAAAATTATCCGAAAATTAGTAACCACTTGTTGCGCACAATGCTAACTTAAACGGAGAAGGGAAGCAATCACAATTCAAATACCAAAAAGTTGTTAGGGGGAGGGAGGAGGGGAAGGTTGCTGGCAAAGGGGGTGAAGGTAGAAATAGTGAAGGTGTGTGTAACTTGTGCTGTTATTGGCCAGACTTGTTACTGATACGAAGGGAAGCGATCTTGAGACAAATACGTACCCAGGAGAAGGAGGGTGCAGCAAGGTGGTGTTGGAGCAGAGGAAAGGGCATGTAACATCTGCTGTTATTGGCTGGATTTGTTGCTATGCGAGCACTCGACACTGGATACAAGGCGAGATAACTAGACAGTGCGTGACGACAGTTTTCAACCCAGAAGGGGGGAGGGGGTTGGAGGCAGAGGAATGGTAACTGGAGATACAATGCTGACTTCGTTCACCCGTGCCATTCAACCCACCATCAGGTGTCGTGCACACACTCGTCTTAAATCTCATCTACCACAGTTTTTGACTAATTTTCACAGTTTTATTTATTTTTCATCTCAGGAAATGACAATTGCAAGTAGTTACATATAACCCTCATATTTTATAATTACAGACTCGCTAACGTATTTTTAATCAGTTTTATTATGTGATTTTTGCACTTTTCCTGGGGTTTTTCAATTTTTTGGACAATTCTTACAATTTTTTGACGGTTCCGCTCAAAATCGCACTTACTCTCCGCGCCAGCTTAGATGGCGAGTGGCAGCTACTGAGTGAAAGGCACATTCAAGGAATTCAAGCAACAGGCAGCTGCAAGAACACCTAGTAGCCTATAAATACCTAAATGAAATCGACCTATGTAAATTAGCCATTCTAATTTGAAACAGTAGTACGTAATATTATATGCAACACATTCCAACTAGTTACCCGCCAACTTACATGGCGCGTGCTGTAAAATCTGGTACTCGTAAAATCGGCATTCTACTGTATATCTAAAGCACAAATAACAAAATAAACACTGAAGAGCAAGTGCAGTTCTATCAATAACAAAGCAAGCTAGGTGGCATCAACTATAACACGGATGGACTCACATTTGCGAAGACAGGGTTTGGATCACGGCTCTAGCCATCATGATTTAAGTTATCCATGCCCAAAATTGCAATTGCTCCAAGCGAATGCTGCGATTGTTCTTCAACAAATACCATAGTCGATTTTCCTCCAGTTTAGTTTCTTTAGTAAAGTTGTTTATCAACAATTTTAGTAACATTGGTGTCGCCTAGAACGTAAGGCCCCTTAACTAACTTGAACAGCAACATCACATTTTAAATCTGGCAGAATAATATTGTTAAAAAAATATATGCCAACGCATATGTGACTGCCGAACTAGTGTTCACCATTCATTCTAAATTTCTATAAGAACATACACTAGAACCCTGATTCTACAAACACTCAAGGTACCCCATAATTTGCCCATATGAACAAGTCGTCCGTAAAAATTGAGACCACAAATTTTGTCCGTGTGAACTAGTTGTTCATATGAACCGAGACCACCAATCTTCTCTGTGTGCCCCCCCCCCCCCCAGCCTTTTTTTACTCTACACATGTAAATCAATGATAAGTAGGTAGTAGTCATATTCATACATCTCTGAGAAAAACATAAGACTTAAATCTAAATATTTATTATATAAATATATATTTCAGGCAAAACTATACCCAAACTGCGCATAAGCAGCAACTTACTAAATCAAAAACAGAGGGAAAACATATTGTGATGTTACGCATAGGCTTAACCTACAGCGCACAATACGCTACAGCCCGTGTTTACAGTTCCAGCAAGAAAATTGTGTGATTTACAGTAATGAGATATTCCTAATAATTTAACACGTAGCCATATTTAATTAAAATACTGTAACAACTACTACATACACGTTAAGAAGTGAGCCATATGTCTCAACCATCCAGGCTGCACGCCATATTGTTGACATGTTTTCGACTGCACAGTTTCAAGCCTCCCGCCAGCACCTCCCCTTCCTTCTCACTTCTCTCGCACTCTGCACTGCGTGCGCAACTTCCCCTCCCCTCCTCCAATGCTTCCTTCGTGCCGGCCCATGGCCAGGCTGTCAGTTGTGATTGCAGCTTGGGCCGAGCTATAACTTCTCCTTCGATACGGTGGAACATGGTAAAAAGATCATAACATGAACTTTGTATTTTTCCTTTCCCTTCTTGCCCGGTTCAACATCTCGTTAAGTGACTTTAATTGAAGTGTAACATTGTATTTTCAAGGGCTCAACGTAGTGTTACTATCAGAAACTGGTGGTTTTCTGACCGTTGGGTCTCGTAGCTAAAATCCAGTTTTTCCCTAGCCCGTTGATACTCTCCGAGTGCTACGATGATTAGGTTTAGTGTGGGGTTGGGGTCGCTAGTGCCCTAGCGTCACAAAACTGCGTGACTGTGCTTCGGGTTCAAGTCCCGGGCAGGGGAACGTAAGTGCTGGATTTTCAGTGTGGGACTTGAGTTAGGATACTGCGTGACGTTTCTCGACGTTATGGCAGATCGGGGAACCGAGTTTGTTGCTCATATGGGCTACCTAGAATTAACACAGTTATCATAACGAAGCAAGAGTAGATATTCGGCCCGAAGAAACGGTCACAGAATTGAGATTAAATGCTATGTTTTACGTCTGTAATCTAAAGGGGATCGACTATGCGGCCTTTGACCAATGTGTGCGTCGGCGTCACTGCCTTTGACAGGGGCGCAGTCTGCCTTGTTAGGTAGTATGTCCCTGGTGCCTAGACTAACAGTTATTGAGCAACGAACAGTTCTGGACTTCTTTGTGGAGGTGGATCGACTGCATACGACCCAGTTAATACTCGTTTTTTCTACAGTCCTTGTTGCCTCGGGTAACTGGGCTGGCATTGGCTGTTTTGAGCAATGTGATATCGAGTGTAGGGAGTTAAGAGAACTTCAAAGAATGACTAATCAAGTCTGTTGGGTCTTCCCGAGTGTGGAAATCGGTATAGGCAGGCTCGGTCAATCGATTTCAGAGGGTAGGGGAATTTGTTCCTTAGTTTGTCTCGACGGTGTGTAACTATGTCCGAGCGCTTAATTTGACACGTGATGAGTCTAAGGTAATTAATGGTGCTTCAGACCATTTAAGGCCCAAGGTGAAGGTTTTGCGTGCCTTCTATCCGCGACCGGCAACGCTAGGCAAGTTGCGCCGATTAGCGGTGGAGTTACAGCGAGAAGTAGATTTGAATGAGGAATACCGTCGTGGTACCGGTATGGTTAAGGCTGGTCCCGCGGGGGAAAAGGAAAGTGGTAGTCGGGAGGTCTGTAATTGGACGAATGAAGGATCGATCCGTGGCAGCCGTGATCGGAGGCCCGAAAGTGGTAGTTTGGGGGCTGTAAGGACAGAAGTAGGTCCAAGTGAGTGGGGTCGTAGTCTGTGTACCAAGTAATTGTGCCAAATTAGGGTACAGAGCTGAGAGTTGTCAAGAAGTGCATGTTGCGAAGGTAAACGTCGATGTTTTAGGTGCGGTAAAGTGGGACATTACCGAATCACGTGCGGTTCGGGAAACGAGGGCGGCCCGCCCGCGTAATCCCGAGGTGACGGCATAATGGGCCAAGAAGGGAAATTATTAAAGAGTGTTACGTTAATGTTAAATGGGGTGGTGAATTGCGTTTGGGTTTGATTGATACTGGTTCATCCCATTCATTCATGAAATAGTCTTTCTTAGCATATTTGAAGGAATGTAAACCCTCAGTGGTAAAGGGGGAAGTGCAAGATACGGTTGTTTGGGTGTGTTAAGCCGACAGGCATGTGATTATGTGTAATCGCACCGTGCATTTATATGTGAAAATTGGGAGATTTTCGTGTACACGGACGTTCTGGATTTTCGACGATCTGATTGCCGAAAACGTGTTAGGGTTAGACTATTTTGGTGAAACGCAGGCTGTAATTAATCTAGGTAAGGGAGAACTTAATTTTGCCTTTGCGCCTGAAGTAAAACTGCGCCTTAAAGAGCATAGAAGGAGCGTGGTTGTTTGCGAAGGGTTGGGCGTTATGTCATGTTAGGATGTTCTCTGTTGGATGAAGAAGGTGGTGCATGAGTACCCTGACGTCATAACTCCTAAAACAGGACGTTGTGACGTATTACTGTACCGATTCACGGTCACTAGTGATGCACCCGTGTGGCAGCGGCATTTTAACTATCCACCGCCTAAATTACACATATTTCGGGGTATTATACACAAATTGTTGAAAGCTGGTGTGATCTCACCTTCTAAGTCAGACTATGCGTGTCCCGCACTTTTGGTTAAGGTTGTTCACGTGGCAAAAATTCAAAATTTTATATTTGCTTGGTATAGTGTTAGTTTTATAGACGTTACTTGTGACTACATTTTCCACTTGTAGTCATTTTTTAGCTCTCATAGTTTTCCCATGGCGGCACGTCAAAGTCAGAATTTGCAAGTTACAGGGACATAGGTTTAAGAAAAACCAAGTAACTTACTCGAATGAAATAATTTACACTGAAATTAGATATAATGGGCACTGTGCTAAAAGATTTAAAAACACAAAACAAAGTCATTTTGTCTTTTTTAAAAATTGAAACAAATGAGGTAAATTTTCGTCATTTTCGAATTTTTTTAAAAAGTACAAAGAAATTCCATTTCTGCGTTTTTAAATCTTTTAGCATAGTGCCCATTATATCTAATTTCAGTGTAAATTATATCATTTGAGTAAGTCACTTGGTTTTTGTTAAACCTATGTTCTTGTAACTTGCAAGTTGTGACTTTGACATGCCGCCATGGGAAAACTATGAGAGCTAAAAAATTTCTACAAGTGGAAAATGTAGTCACAAGTAATGTCTATAAAACTAACAATATGCCAAGCAAATATAAAATTTTGAATTTTTGCCACGTGAACGCCCTTAAGAAAGGAAATGGAAGAGGCTACCGTTTGGTAACCAATATAATGGCTGTAAAATTGATGCAGAACGTGGAAGCTGCTTTGAACATTTAGGGAAGGCCTCTCTGTTAGATTTGAACCATAGTTTTCACCAGTGTTTGGTGCATCCTGACAGTCGAAAATATATGGCCTTTTGCACCCCGTGGACTCAGTATGAGTTCAATCGCGTTCTGATGGGCGCCTGTTTTGGTATACAAGCTTTATCGCGTGTGATAGATCATGTTTTGTCAGATCTTAAATTCAAATTCGTATTTAATTACATTGACAACATTGTAATATATAGCGAGTCTACGGATGGGCATGTGGAACATGTTTGAGAGGTGCTTCAGCATTTGCGACAGGCAGGCTTGATGGTTAATCCTTCCAAAGTCACTAGGTGTTCCGATTCAGTGCAGTTTTTGGGATATATTTTAGCAGATGGGAAGTTATTCATGGATCCGGCAAAGGTGGAGCCAATTGTTAATTTCCGCGTCCCATTTCCCTTAAGGGTGTTTCTAAATTTGTGGGCATGATAGGTTATTATTCACATTTTATTCCCCAGAAGTCGCGGCCCCTTTGAATATGTTGAAGCGGCGTGATCAACCTTCTGTTTGGAATGATCACCAAGAACGGGCCTTCAAGAGATTAAAGGCTGAGTTGGCCACTAGCCCGGTATTGAATCTAGCTGATTTTGATGCCCGATTTGTTCTTCATGTGGATGCTTCAGCGGAAGCGCTAGGGGCAGTTTTGGGTCAGATGCGGAATGGGGCGGTGGTGCCCGTGGCCTTCGCGAGTCGCGTGTTGACGAATGGTGAGAGGAAGTTAAGCGCATACGAGAAAGAAGCGCTCGCATGTGTTTATGAGACGACGCGGATCACCAATTATCTCTATACTGTTGAGTTTGACCTGTATTCTGACAACTAGGCTATCACTTGGTTGTTGTCACATTCACACGAATTTTGGAAATAGGGTTGTTGGGCCCATCGCCTGACCCGATTTCGGTTTCAGGTTCGTCATATCCCAGGGAAGGAGAATGTTGTCGCAGACGCGCTATCCAGAATGTTTGCAGTAGAGGATTTTGAACCGGATGTTGATGTTCCTGTTGCGTCGTGTGGGGCCTTTGTGAGTGCTCCTAATTTTTATGTGGGACTGAGAGCTGCTCAGGAACGTGATGAGGAATGTAGGCAATGGGAAAGTCGGATTGCCAAGGGTGAAGTGATACCATATGCCATGAAGGATGGGTTACTGCATTTTGTGGGTCGGAACCGCAATCAGAAGCTTTTAGTGGTTCCTGAAGTTATCCATGCCGAGGTGTTGACGAACTTTCATTAGTCAGCCTTTGGCGCCCATTTAGGGTGTGAACGAACTTATAAGAAAATAGTGTCTAGATTTAATTGGGTTGCCTTAAGAAGGGATGTTACAGATTTTGTGGCCAAGTGTAAAAATTGCCTTAGAGCAAAACACCCTCACAATTATCACATGGGACTGTACTCTGATTAGGATGTGTCTTTTGTGTGGAAAACAGTTCACATAGATGTGTTTGGACCGCTGGTTCACTCCAGAAGGCAGAACGTGTGTGTTTTGAACGTGATGCATATCACTAATTTATTATAACTGCAGTATGTTTTTATTTAGTGTACCCATAATTACTTTTAAATTACATTTTACTGCAATCTGTTGCACTTTGCTGCTGTGAAACAAAAAAAACTGTAAAGAATGTTTCCATGGCAGGAAAGGCCGCTAGGCTACTAATTACAATTAAAACAGAAAGAATTGTGCACAAGTACTCACAGGATGGTACTCGCAGATAGAAACACACACACACATAAGACGAACAACATTTCTCTGCGGATGTGCAGTCACAACATTTCGCAGACTACATCTGCTTCATCAGGTGAGTGGAGGCACACTGAAGTCTATTGTCTAGCGGTGGTTGGTAATCAGTACACCTAGCGGCCAGAGGGCAAACTAATGTTGTGGCGGGAAGTTTGAAATGTGGGTTTGTTATCTGAGGTTAAGGCCAGGTGGCTGTCTGGATTTTGTGATGTATTGATGTGCCAGTTCCCAGCATCTTAATTCTGCTTTGTTTTTCAACTGTGGTAGGGCCCTCACCACTCTGGTTGTATAACAGGAATCAAAGTTGGAGTTATGAAGTGATGCATGACACATAATCGCGGAAGCGCGTATCACGACGACAGTGACCTTGTTGCATCTTTTTTATTAATTAAGCATGTATAAATATTAGAAACTTTAATAATATAACTTCAGTTTTATGTGCTCAAGTTAGCATTATTTAAATAACAAAATACAAAAAAAATTAATTTTATACACGTAAAATTCTAAACCCAGGAAAACTATTTTTTTTGTCAGCAATCACCATTTAAAGAGAGTTCTAAAACATTTTACAGTTAAACTCTGTTACAACGTTTCTGAAGGAGGGACACAAAATTGGGTACTTTATAAAAGGGAATTCCTTATAAGAAGGTAATTTATTGTTATAAAACAGTTTAAGGGATAAAACACATGAAGCCTTGTAACCAGGTAAGCGCTGTACACAGGTTCAATATAACAGGTTCTATTGTTCCATGACATCATCCACGACATGTTTATTGTGTTCGTATTGACGTTTGGTTTCTTTTACATGACGTTAATTTTTATCTGCTGTAAAATTACAAAAGTTGTGTTATACTGTACTCGCGGTTAGAATGACACGTGCCCCGCTTCATACAAGGCTGCCTGTCCTCGACCGAAGAAGCTGCTCCAAGCAGTGCAGAGAAACGTCGTGATCAACCTCAGCTGCTCCAGCTATGGCTTTTTTGGTGTCAGCTCTGTGGCCATTCATCCTCTGTCTGAGAGTGTTGGTTGGTGGTTAGGCCGATATACTCTGCATTGCAGTGAGTGCAATGTAGCTGGTAGATGAGGTTTTCAGTTGCACAGTTGTAGCTTCCTGTTTATAAATTTTGCTGGAATGTAGTTGAAGCGCGCGCCTGGTGAGTTAGGCTGCCCGCACAATATCGACATATGTGAGACATGCTGACTAATGCTGCCTTATCACTGTAGCCGAAAAAAAAATCTTGCCCCCTCCCCCCCCAAGAAAAACATGAAATGACACCCCTGCCTCAAACCAGATTTTGCTCGTGTGCACACGCATCAACTGCCGATGCCGACTGTGGTAAGTCATGTGGCAACTAGCCTGTCTGGTCGCCAAGCAGTGCCACATGTTTGCCTTTTCTTTCCCACTTTCTCCCAGCCATCGCCTTTGTTTCCGTGTCTGTGAATCCTAGTGGTGGAGGGTGAAGAGACGACACATTTCTTTTTTTTTCTCTTCGTTACAGCACGACAAAAAAAAAAAGGACCAGCATGGTACTCAGTCCGTAAACTAGGCAAAAAGAAAAAACAATTGTGCGTTATCTCATCTTTTTTTCCCTTGCTTCACGTCAGGTAGTGTGCATTAGAATTGAGCTCGTCTTGACCTTGACAACTTCTGGTGTGTTATTGATCACTTGGCACATGAGGCATATGGCTGCAGCATAAAAATGGCCTACAACTATCAAGAAGGATGAATCACGCTGACATGCGCACAGTCAGTTGAGATGGAGACAAGCCAAAGCCAGCCGACCGCACCCCCCCCCCCTTGTCCCGATCCTACACAACCAGACCTAGTGCGCCTCGCGGCCGCAGGCGTCAGGCACACGGGGAATTATGGAGCACCATTTTATTTGGGAGATATCTTTTCGTTACACTAAAATATAATTTCAAGAAATACACGTTAATTTTAAATTAGTACCTTATATACTCGTGTATAGCGTGCCCTCGTGTATAGTGTGCCCTCGTGTATAGTGCGCACCACGATTTTTGCAAAAAGTTACAGGGAAAAAAAATTTAGTGCCTCGCTAGTATGTAAAAAAACACGGGAGGATAAGCCCAGAGCTGTGAAACAGCATGAGGGACGTTGTGATGAAGGGGTCAAGGAAGGAGGGGGGAAGGAAGGAGGGGGGAAGAAAGGAAACATTTACACTGGTTGAGTGTGAAGGCAGAGAGGGTGGTAACGAGCCAGGAGGGGTGGGGTGGCTTGTCTCTCTGCCAAGGTCGCTTGCTGTCTGCCAGCCCTCGCCTCGCCCATGCCTGAACAACATTCCCTCTCTCTTGCTCTGCTGTGCCAGTCTTCCAGCATGTCGCCCCTCCTACTACCAAGCCATTGAGATACCCTAACCCCTAATATAACATGCTGTGACAGCAGCAAGCTTGCCTTTTTTTATCTCTCCTGGTGTGTTTGAGGGGGTGGGGGAAGGAAAAAAAGAATGATGCTGTTTTTTCTTCCTTCCTTTCCCACGAAAAGATAGCTGGTCACCTCCCTCCCAATCTCCAACTGACTGCCCTGCATTTATTTTTCTCTGCTTCCTACTCTTGACACTGTCAATTTACAGCTTTAACTTCGCCTTCTCATCCCCTCCCCTTCCACACACTTCTCAACCGACCACTGACCTTTCTTTCACGTATTTTTTTTCGATTTTCCATGTATAGTACGCACCTCTGAATTTTTATCAGTTGTTTTGGAATAAAAGTGTGTGCTATACACGAGTAAATACATACGGTAATTGTTCTATGTTAACGTTAAGAAAAAAACACTTAATTTTATTTTTTTTAATGTTGGGGTGTCAAAATTAATTACAGTGCCTCTGGATCTAATGACATACAGTAAAACCTCTCTATAAAGGCTCCTCAAGGTTCCCCAAAACAAAAAAAGTGCCCTAAAATTGCATCAACTTGTTACAACAGGGAATATTAACATTTTGTAATAATTCAATCATGTATTATTTACAAATGTTGGCTTGTGCCCTTCGCAATCAACACATAAAGTAAGTTTGCAGGGGACGTAACTCGGCCGCCGCAGTATCGTCCAAAACTCAGTCATTCTGCAGCAGTGTCTTGGCACGGTATGGCCGGCGGCTGCTGCTGTTGCATGGCGTGATCGCCTCAAACCAAATAGCAACAAATACCGTATTTACTCGCATAATGGCCGCACATATTTGACCAAACTTTTGCCCCAAAAAAATGGTGTGCGGCCATAATGAGGTGATTAAAAAAAAATTAAAAAAAAAAAAAAAAAAAAAAAAATTATGTGGGGAAAAAAGTTGCATTTGCATTTGTTAACAGGACTGACTTGTTAACATTAAATAATATTGCGTAGAAATATTAAGAATATTCCTGTGATTCGCCGATGACCAGCTGGCTTAACGTGTGTTTACGTGCACATGTAGTGCCGCGTGCCGGCTGCCGGCCGGGCTGCCAGGCGCCAGCGCCGGGTTGTATTCCAAGCTGACTAGCTGGCAACAGCGCAGTGAGTCATCATCTGCTGCAGCACATTCCGTTCTCACCACAACTACCTCACGTCCCTTCCCCCTCCAGGTCATTCCATGACCACCCAAGTGGAGTGTGAAACAGAGAAGGTAGATGTGACTGCAGGTCCACTGGTCCGCTGCGTATACCATTGTTTCCGCATCATCCTGTGACCTTCCTCTCCCCCTCCCCTTTCAAACCCTTAGAGGGCACAGATGGCGATGCCCCCCAAGGTCATAGCCTTGTTGACAGTAACGGGAGCTTTGAACCCTGTTTTTGTGTTGTTCAGGGATGGCCAAGGCAGCGTAGCCTACTGAGAAATACTGATGTGGCCTTTATGCGAATTTTTTAAAATACCATTTTATTCATTTCAAAACAAGGATGCGGCCATTATGCGAGTATACGGTAGTCGCTGTAAAATTGCATTCTTAACAAACGAAAATAAGGACCAGTATTTCAAGGCTATTTTTTTCAATTTGAAAGGCCAACATACCACCCCATCACTTCCACTGACATTTACAACACGGTACTGGCTGCTTCAAAAATTACGAAAATGACTATCTTATCAGACTATGGGATAAAATACCGTATTCACTCGAATCTAAGACGCCATCGAGTCTAAGATGCAGCCTACTTTCAATGATTAAAATTTAAAAAAATTTACATGCGAGTCATGCATTTCTTATCAAAACACATTATCTTGCCCGACCTTGTCGCTCCACCTACATTAACACAGTTGACAGCTGTTTTATTTATAGAACTGGCTTGCTAAAGGGCGGAGGAACGCGTGCTGTTAACCAATATTACAAGGGAAGAGGGCTGAGGTGAGCGACCGCTGCATATGGCACGTCATGGGGATGCAATGTGTGCTTGCGTGTCACAGATAAGCAGTCGCTAGCCAGCCAGAGAGTGAGCGGAAGTTGTCAAGGTCAACCAGTTTGATTTTCTCTTACTTTGCTTCAGTTTATCGCTTCCGTCCATGTTTGCACACAGCAGCATTGTTAGACGTTCTTTACTGCGTTTCCCCCCCATGCAGGCATCTCCTTTGACCGCAAGTGTACGATCCGGCATCAAGTTATAAAACATACCAGCTTCGTCCGCATTGTACACGTCCTGTGGTGAATACCGTTTCAAAATTGTGTGCAGCACAGGCAGCCACTTATCCACCGCACCACTTGGAACTGCCGCACTTTCTCCCACAATCTTGTGCAATGAGATGTTGTATAGCTTCTTGAAACGACCCAACCAACCAACAGAGCATTTAAAATCTTCAACTTTTTGCATTGTGGCGAATGTGTTAGCCTTTTCCCGCAACATTGGTCCCGTGATCGGTACATTTTGCCCTCGCATCTGGTTGAACCAGGCAATCAAAGCTTTCTCCACATCTTCATTGTTAGCACCACGCAACTTTTTAAGTTTAATGTTCCGACCTTCCTTCTCAACTGCAGCCATTATCTCATCTTTTTTCTTTAAAATTGTCGACAAGCTTGATGTTGTAA
>PNEQ01026538.1:0-17578 GCA_003012365.1 Medauroidea extradentata | reverse complement strand
ACCAAAATCGAAATCCAAATAAAATAACGTGAGGTTGTCAATAATAGTTAAGCACAATAGTATTAAGTTTAGCTAAAAATAGAATTACTCAAACCAAGCACAGTTGAAAGCACAATGACCTCAAAACACAATGGGAATATTGAAAAGGATGACATGTAAAAAAAGGGAAATCCAGAAAGGGCGGGATTCTATTTTTAGAGCAGTGCTTGTTGGCCGGCAGGGTTGAAGTGGGAGGGTGGCAGAAAGGTAGCAAGGCGGCGGAAGAAATGTGACACGTGCGCCGAATCATGGAAGGGGGTGGGGGGAAGAGTGGGACAGAAGCTGAGCCGCAAACTGATAACAAAAGTAAGTGGCACGAATCACCGTCACTATAGTCCGTGCAAGCCTGGTTCACACAGGCACACAGGCAAGAAACTTTTGCAAGCCTGCTTCACATGATCTTGCTGTGCAAAAATTTTTAGTTTTTCATAAAATATTTAATAATTTTGTAATTTTTTGACGCTTTCTCAAAAATACCTCGCTATAATAGAGATCTCTCTATAAGCGAGCTCGCTATAGCGAGATCCTACTGTATTATCTGGCACCGTGCTGTGTTGTTAGATCGAGGGTTTACAGTATATGTACAGCTCAAAAGGCATTTTTAGTATGCACCAAAAAACTCCTAGCCTAGTACTGAATTCATGATGATGTTTTCAAAACAAGCTCCCCAAATAAAATAACATTTTATGACACAAATTCATTGTCCAATTATGTACTGGCCTTAACAAGATTATGACAGAGATAAAAAAAAACAATAAAATGTAGAAAGACTGATACAGACCTATGCCATTGGCAGCCCAGATGTTGCGGGGGTCATTCCTCAAGACCTGCTTGTAAAGAGCCAGAGCTCGGTCCTGGTGCCTCTTTTCTCGCTCCTTGTCCCTTGTTGGCTGATGCAAGGTCTGTAGCCACACATTGCCCAAGGCTATCAGAGAGTATGCATCTGCAGAAGTGGACGGGTTCTTGAGCACACGTTCAAACTTCTTCTGGCCTGGCCCCCACTCCATCTTGGCCAGATGGAGGTTGCCGAGGAGAGACCAGGCATCTGGGTGCTCGTTGTTGATGTTGATGGCTTCTTTGAACCAATCAGAGGCCTCGTAGATCTGTCCCTTGTCTCGTGCCATGCAGCCCAATCGCAGGTAGCCTGCATCATTAAGTTCAACTTATATTATGCATTTACTAAATAAAGTCCAACTAAAATTTTCATCAAAACATCACTAACATTTTCCCCTCTATTGATATTAATTTTAATGAAAGTGCTGAGTAGCACAACTTTAACAGTCATACAGCAGTAAATTATTGATGTGAGTTGTGAGCTTACAGTCAACATAGTTGGGGTGCTCCTTGAGGATGTCCTTGTAGAGCTTCTCAGCTCGGTCAAACTGACACAAGGACTCATTGAGGCGAGCAAGGTTGTAGGTGGTGGTGACTGCTATCGAGTTGTAGTACTGGGGGTCATGTTCTGCCTCGAGCTTGGAGCGAGCTAACGAAGCCTCTATGTTGCGCTTAGCTTCTTCCAGGTTTGCTAGCCTGCAACACAAGCTCTCTTATCACAATTACAATAAAGTAAACTAAAAGAAGAATAACAAGTGGTTCACATGTCCATAGGCAGCATGGTGTGGCACAAAGCAGTTTTTATCCTGGCGATAGTAACGTGAAGTGTGCAGGCACTTCCCCTACTTTATTTAAATTTGCATAAAATAATTTTTTCTCTTATTCCCATTTGCAATCTTTAATTAACGGCTGTATACCTGCCTTAGCATTGCCTCATTAGGTGTTCGGGATGATACAACAGAATTTAATAACTTAATAATTGGGGACATTGAGTAAATTAAATTCAGTTTTTCAAAATTAAAATATAAAACAGTCAAGAGTACAGTTTTTTGTTTATTTTCCTGGCTTGTTTTTTTATTTCAAATTGACCACAGTAGAATTTTAATCAATTTTGCTGATATAACTTTTTCTTGTATTTCTCTTATTTTTTTAGTTTTGGCAGTTTTTAGTAGTAGCTTCACCAGGTTTGTTTTAGGATATCTGGCGCCGACGTTGTGGTCAGATCATCGGCTTCATGGAATTTCTCAGTGGGGCAGGTGATTGACGCACGTTGATCAGCTTTTACATTGTCTGCTTAGAGTATTACACTGTGGAAATAGTCCCTCTCATTTGCAATTTTTGTCCCCAATTAACATTTTTATGTTAAAATTGTGTGTTATTTCGTTGTAAAATTAATAAATGTAATAGTTGTAACCCTTTCAATATGAATTTAAAGTATATTTGTTCATTTTCATTTGTGGGGATCTTGTATCACTCCACCGAGACATGCTGCCTGTTGATGTGGTTACCAGTCACTGGGTGGCAAGCGCCAGTAACGGTCGTGTTACGGGCGCTATGGAGAAGTGGGGTTGGCGGAAGAAATCGAGAAAACTTGGCAGCACATGATGGGCATGGTCCTAGTTTCGGTTTGAGCCCGTCTTTTTTTGGAACTTTGATAAGGTGTTGGGAATTATAATGTTGTCAGGGATAGTACTGCATATATGTACTCGTGTATAGTGCGCGACACAATTTTTGCAACAAGTTCCATAGGAAAAAAGTTTTCATTACCTTGCTAGTATCTAAAAAAATCACGGAGTCCGAGATGGTGAAGCAGCGTGAGGGGAAACATCGATGGATGGGACAAGGAGGGAGGGAGAAAGGAAAACGTGGCTGGCAACAAAGAAAAACGAGAATGAAAGTTACCATTCACATTGGTTAGAGAGTGACAGTGGAGAGGGTGGAAGTGCAACACTGAGTTGTGGCTTGTATCTCCCTTCTCCGCAGCTATCTATAGCCTGCCAAGGTCACTTGCTGCGCGCCAGCCTGCACATGCATGCGTGTCACTGTGTCTGCAAGATACTCACTATCTCTCGCCCTCCCTCCCTCTCTCTGCTGTTCGCCTTCCACTTCCAGCATGTCACGGAGGAGATAACTTGCCAGGTCAGCAGCAACTTGCCTTTTTTTATTTACGTGACACTTCTTTTCCAGAAAAAAAAAAGAACTGTGCCATCCTTTCTTTCTTTCCCAACAGAACGATCGCAGATCATGAGACATCAAAATTAACTTATCATACTGCTTCCACCCGCCACCCACGAACTTTTGTTCCTGCCACGTCAAATTGCTGACCAGCATACTTTGTAACAGATAGTTTAAACCTGCGTAAGAAGCTAGTAAACTTCAGGCCATAATCAGACAAGTTTTTAACCCACGTATTGTGTAAACACTGACGCAAAACACTGTGAAAACAAGAATGTGGATAAAGACAAACAAAAAAATTTGGTTTTAGCAGTGACGGTTACAGCAGAGCGAAAGTGGAGTGGGGAGGAGAAAAAGAAAAGGAGTAATGATGGAGGAGCGGGCAGTGAGAAACATTTTTTCTCCACTCTTGACGTCAGTTTACAATTACCTCCCCATAATTGCTGTTGTTAAAATATCGGAACTGAAAATCCAATCTTTTCATTACGCACAATGAGCGCTCATGTATGTCAAGTGATGTAACTATTGAACTGCTTAAACGGAAAATAAAATACAGTATGAGCGAAACTCTTTTCTTTTACTAAACATGCCCCTTGTAATACTCCACACCTCAGAATACTGAAACATAACCTCAACAAATTTGACTACCGTCGACAAGTTGTAAAAGCACAGCCGCAAGCAGCGGCAACAGTCCCGCTACAGTAAGCACACTGAAAGACATTGACAGTACGTATTTAAAAAAAAAATTATTGAATTAAAAAAAAAAATTTTTTTTTTTTTTTTTTTTTTTTTTTTCGGTTTTAGCATGGTGATGAAAATTGCGGTATACCGCACCCTTAATAACCTAAAAAAAAGTTTATGTTGAGTCGTTTTCATGAACTTGACTGTTTTTGGAAAATAACTCGACTCGAATAACGAGTCGAACAGTATTAGTTTGACTCGACTCGATTTTTCGAGTCTTGACTCATCACTAGCTACTAGTGCATTTATTGGATAACAACAACAGATGACGTTGACTCTTGTTAAGACCTTACACGAAACAAGCTACGAACGGCAATTTTTAAGTATCATGTATGTGCACACGCCAGAGCAGTAGTGAATGGAGAAATGATGGAAGAGTCACCTGTAATGCAAGGCACCCACGTTGTTAAGGATCTCTGGAGGAATGTCTGCCTGCACCTTGTCACGCAGGATCTTGGTTGCAGTACCGTACGCAGACAGAGCAGCTGCCAAGTCCGACTGCTCGAGAATCTGGGCCAGCTCTATCCACGCCTCCACATCATCTGGAAACTGCTCCGTCACTTTGCGCAGGTGGCTCTTGGCTATGTCCCGCTTGGACTGGCTTGATGAGTTGGCATACAATGAACCGAGAATCTTCATAGTCTCATAGTTGCCTGGCTGAACCTTTAGCACCTTCTCAAAACATATGGCTGCCTAAAAACACACCAACACATTAAGAACTTACATAACTCCAAATTAGGAAACTTGAAAATACTATATTTTACTTTGTGGCTTTCGGGCATCATGGGCATCTTATGCTGACTTATAAAACAACTGAATTTAGTCAACCACACTATAAGAAAATAAGTACCTGAAAGGAATACTGTGCAACAATTATAGGTAATATAATTTTTAAACTTAAAACCCTGCTATAACATATGTATATTTCAAAAAATTTCTTGCTTTCGTACGAGAATATTAATTAACAAGAATCGTTTATTTCTGTTTTTCTAAGACCCTAAAAAACTAACATTTTATAATGCATACAGAAGCAAGTATTTAAAAAGTAATGCTGTGGTACAGTACTGTACCTACCCACAATAAAGAACTTCAGATTCTGGGAGGAGAAGAAGAGACTGAACAGAAAACGTTAAGTTCTATAAAATCCACAGTTAGCCCAAAAATGCTCTAGGTAAATTGTTACAAATAGAACGTGCAAAAAAAGTTCACTCACATTCTCTGTGTCCTCTCGGTAAATGTACATCTGTCCCAAACCAAAGTGGGGCAGAACAAACGATGCTGGAGCAAACTGTGTAGCTTGGTAATAATACTGGAATGCCTGATCATAATCACCCTGGACACACAAAACCAGCAGTCAGTTTGCAGAGACTTTACACAAACTAGCACAAATTATTAAGGAGTCATAAATACTGTACCTATACTCCCAAAATTTTGCTGGGTAACAAAAAAAAATTAATATTGCAATATTTTTAGAAACAAATTTCAACAGTCAAACCTCATTAATACAAACCTGAAGTTTATAATAATAAAATTCATATAAACCAGTGTTTAAAAAACTCAAAAATTTCAGTAAATATATTTTTAAGAAGTTTAGTACATATCAAAGTACAATCTGTCTTACCAAAAACATTACTTCTTTTAACCAATGAATTTGATTTTACTAGTACATTGTTGTATGTACAGAATAAGCAAACTTTATTTAAACATTTTTTTAAGTTAATACATATTTGATTTTTCATCTCATTCCCAGGGGAAATAATACCACTTTGTATTAATGAGAACTTTGTATTAACTGGGTTTGTATTATGAGGTTCCAGTGTATTTCAGCCATCTGTTATTAATTTGAAACAACTGCAGTTTTTTTATAAGTGGGTCTTCGACACCAATTGTTGAAATAAGGGTGTACAATTTGCAATCTTTTAATTGGTTGATCCCACAAGTCGTTGTAGCCCAGAGTTAGCTAAGTACAGAATTTTCGGGGAGATACTCAACAAATCTGTATAAAATTGTGTTTCACAAAAAAAAATCCAAAACCACAGAAAATGTACAACCAGTAAGTCCTACATAATCCCAGTGGACAACTAACACACCAAAATTTTCGAACTTACTAGGTATAACCTGCTTGAGACAATTATGTCTAATACCTTAAGTGAAAAAATGTGAAATATAAATATATATTTTTTTTTAATTAAATACAGTAGAACTCTCATGTAACGATCCTGAAGAACAAAAAATTCCAACAGTACAGTTAGGTGTGTAGTAGTATCATGTCATATCATTCCTGCTGTGACGTGTGTATCGTCACAAGTCAATGTATTACGTTTCAGATTTTAGCTGTGTTTACAGTTGGATAGTCCTACTGATTGGTAACATGTTTATAATTTTTATATTTCTCATTTATTATTTTTATACGCCGGCGTAAGTGTAAGCGTAAATGTTTATATACAATATAGAACAGTAAACTTTATTTGATAATTGTATGGAGTGGTTTAGTTTGGACGGGTGACGCTTCGGTGCACCACAACTCGTGGCTAGGTTGCTGACGACGTGTGCGCGAAAAGTATTACGCTGAGAGCCGTCAACTGGACTGGTCAGAGGGAACTGCGAGGCAAAGTGTGTCTCGTCTCTACCCACCTGAGGACATATGGTGTGGGGTCTGAGTATTTGTGGAGATTTCCTACAATATTATTTGAGGCATTCTCAGTTGTTGTAGAGAGTATTACGTCAGTGGCAGCTTATCTTCTTGCAAGCAGAACTTCGTTCTCGGCACGAGAGACCATCAAAATGGTAACCGCTCCTCGTCATTCTGCATGTCCAATTCTACTGCAGGGGCGCCCCTCAGCGACGCCGGATATGACGTTGGATACAAATTCTTCATGAAAGAAGCCTCTAGTGATAAAGGTAGGGTGTCGACCAGTGTTTTTGCACTACTGGACGTGGGCGTAATTACTCTTAGTTTAAAATGGAACTATTTCGAAGTATTACTCTCAGTTTAAAGTGGAACTATTTGTCTGGCGTAGTAACTTTGCAAATACAAGACTAGCTGTCTGTTAGTCACTTGATAGTCACCCGTCACTGAACATTGATTAGGTTGTACGTAATAGGAAATGTAAGAACTTGTATCCCAAAACAATTGTAATACTAATTGTGTTCAGTAAATGTTAATTAATGGATACGTAATGCCGGCTACTTTATTAGACAGCAGATCTAAACGTTACAAATTTGGACTGTCCAGAAATAATTTGGGTTGAGATTTAAAAGTTGTGCCATGTATTACATATTAGAGGGAGGCACTCTTGAAATCCACAGCCCCACAAGCTGGAGGTCTCACTGCATACAGTAGTACCGGTTATGGTATAACCTTCTTGCATGTAATATATTCCTGCGTGTAACATCACTTTTTTTGGTCTCACCATTTTCCATAAAGTATAATGCTTTAGTTCCTGTTTATAACATGACTGGTATTTTTCTTTTCCTTCTTATAATATCATTTTTTGCTCAGGCAGTAAACACAACTGAAGGAAAACATATTTATGTTTGGGATAGTGTAATAAGTATACATTAGTGTCTGATCCTGAAGATGACAATTATGAACCTAAAGAAGGAAAGTGGGAACATCTCTTATTATATACACAATGTAAGTATTAATTGGATGGAGTTATGCAGAAGGGAACCAATCCACAATGTAATTTATTTTGAGATAATCATTCCAAGTAGAAGAAGGTACGAAGTACATCCTAGAAAAAAAAAACGAGTATTAAATCACAATATTTGAATAAAAAGAAGAGGCAAGAAAAAGTGGTTTCTACAAGGTTTATATGGACACAGTAAACTTTGACCTTCAATATCTCAGCTCCAGTAATTTGTGGGTTGGTTCCCTTCTGCATAACTCCATCCAATTATGTTTCTGATGGCACACTAACTACACCACCACTTAATGTGATTATAGACTGATAAACTGTGCATAACCTGTGAAATTGAAAGTCCTTTTGGGTAATGTCCATTTATTGACGTAAAATATTCATTCATGCTAGCATTTTCCTGCATATAGGTAACACCTTTCTCACAAATTCCTTGAAAAAAGTTATAGCATGGTTATATTATATATGGTTAAAGTATTAATTTTTTATTAATTTAAGTAAATAAGCACTGTCACAAAAGTGAAGAGTAATGATTCTAACAAATAGTAGTGAACTGCAGAAACTTTTTTTTTAAGTTTATAAAGTGGACAAGTAATTTATATTATCATTACTACGTACCATGACTATTATTACTATTGTTTACAAGACACTTCAAAATTACTCCCTTACAGCAAATCTATTATATTAAATTATGAGTAGAAATGTGTAGATTAAAATAGTATAAGGACTATGCTAAAGAAGCAGGTTTATTAAAAACACATCTCTCGCTGTTTCACTGGACTTTAAAAGTTTGCTACATGACAAAATAAAAATCTGAGAAAGCAATTTAGCCAATTTTAAATATTAAAAAAAAAGCAATTTAGCTAATTTTACATCCAATAACAATTATTTTCACAAGTAAAAAAAAATTTAATTACTTGATAACATGCATTTGTCACTGCCACTCAAACAAAACACCATCAGCTCGTGATCATTGTTTTCTGACCTGCACATGATATGAGCGTGCAAGCTGGTAACAGCTCTCTGCTCGCATAGCCTCATTCTCCGTGTTGTGGAAGGCATGCAGAGCGAGGTGACCCACCTTCTGGTAGTCCTGCAGGCAAACACACACACCAATCAAAGACAGTCATACTTTCACTCACTTTTATAAACTAACACCTTATATTTAGCTGCTCTGTTAGCTAAAACATTCATACAAATAAAATGACAAGAGTTTGTACACAGATACATGGCCAATGAAGGATTCAAAATCAAACACATAACCTACGGAATGGTTTAAAGTTAATCCTTCAGGGCCAGTCGTATCAACTTCCAAATAACAGGCTGTTAGCTAACACGGTGTTAGCTTTATCTCTTGTTAAGCAGCCGCTATATTGTATCAGCTATTTTATTCCCTTGTTAGCTACCAATGTGTTAAAAAAAGAGTTTTGGTGGTGGTTTTATATGTATGTTGGCCACAACAAATGTAGTATTTTAAGCTCAAAAATTTACATGAAGTTAGCAAGTATGCAATGATTATACTGTGTTTTATTTTTGTATTATTTACAAAGTACATACGAAAAATTAAAACTTTTACATGTCAGACGTGAAATAATAAAGTTTTATAACACGTTCTTTTTGTATTAGGCTATTGTGACGCGTCCTGCGTCTGCTGTTTGTGGTGTTGATAGTGATGTTAAGTCCCTGTTCAGGCGCCAAAGATGTGACGCGTCCTGCATCTGCTGTTTGTGGTGTTGATAGTGATGTTTAAAAGTCCCTGTTCGTTGGCGCTAAAGATGTGACGTGGCTGCGTCTGCTGTTGATTGTTGTTATCACTGTAGTGGGCGTTGAGGTTATGTGGCTTGGCGTGCTCCGGATAGCTCAGTTTGTTCAATTAAATGGAGACAGAAACTATTATTGAGATTTTACAAATTAAATTCACGAAATAAGGCAACTGTCTGTTTATTTTCAATTTTACCTTTTACATTTTTTTCTTACTTAGTGATGATTCTACAAATGGCGGTTTGGTACCAAAACACAAATAAATGGTCAGATGTCCGGCGTTACCATGCCCGAACTTGATTCAACAAAACAAACGGAATAAATATGAAACAACGTCCGTTCCGACCGAAAGACCTACTGACAACTGTCTCGGGCCAGTGCCCGGCACCAACACGACTACAGCGGGCCACCGCCCGAGACTGACTGCCTCGACAACTCGCAACCGCCTCGGGCCAACGCACGGCACCAACTGATAATTCACGGCAACGGACATGGTAACAAATAGCGCACATCAGTGGAGTGATACAACAGTATCCAAAATTTAACAAAATCAGCAAAATTACCCTTAAAACATGAATCAAAGCATTCCAAGAACTGAATTTATAGTTTTTTAATTGAAATAAAATTATTTATCCACACAAATATAATAATTGGGGACAAAAGGTGCGCAACAGCGGAACTACTTTCGCGGCACAATACCCTAAGCAACCCCCTGTGATGGCTGACCTACGTGCGTCAACAACCTACGTCATGGAGGGAATTCCATGAAGCAAGCGATCAACCACAACGTCTGCGCCAGAAATCCTACAGCCTGGAGAAGCTTGCAACACAAGAAGTTACTCACTTCATCAGAGAAAATTTAATAATATGCTAAAATTGCCAAAACTAAAAAATTAGTTAACATACAAGAAAAAGTTATATCAACAAAAATAATTAAAATTCTACTGTGGTCAATTTGAAACCAAACAAGCCAGGAAAATAATAAAATGACTCTACTTTACATTTCCCGACTGTATTTTAATACTTAAACTTTGAAAGGATGAATTTAAACTAAATATGTCCCCAATTACTAAGTTATTGAATCCTGTTGTATAATACCGGACACCTGACGAACTCATACTGAAACGGCATATAGCCTGTTACGAAAGATTTACATTAAAATTTAAATAAGAAAACAAAAATACTTTATAAAGATTTAACCAAGAAGCAGAAGTGGCTGAACACTTCACACTATGATGAACAATTCTATGAAGTTATTACAACATAACTACCATGTATACTACACTTAAAATTTACATTATCGTCAAAATATATAAGGAAATTATAACAAGAGATTGATTGAACTTAGGCATATTTAAGACAGATTCTATTGTGATTCTCTATATTTCACAAGACTGCGTGGCTAAACTTTTAGTTTATAGTCTTTCGTGAGACTATTTCAAATCAATTCACATAACTGTTGTCTACACAACTCAAACCTACCTCAGTGAACACTTGCAAAGCCAATAAAAGTTATTGCAGAGTCCTTGTACGAATGGCATGTGCAACACATTAGCACTGAATTGTTTAGAAATAATGTAGGTACATATTACAATTTAATTCACGAGTCGCTGAACAACGAAAGCCACTTGTAAGCCTATGTTAGGAAATGAACTTATACATACCAAGTCATACAAGTTACGAAACTTGCGTGGAGTTAAAAAAAGCACTTCTTAAATTATGTAAAAACATAACTGTGAAACGAAGTAATTTCACGTGCATTAAAATTGCTTCTTTCAGTGAATAAAGCATATAATTATTCACGAACACTGCCAATCAACGAAAATTAACAAAGTATCCACCACATTGAATTATAAAACCCCCGACATTAAATAACTTTTGTTTTCCCCACACTTTAGAATACAACTGCTGTAGAACATGCCTGTAACAATAACTTATGGCAATTTTCCCCTGCAGCTTATAAATATGAAATTTCACACTTCCTACATCCTTGTACATGCACAAAAAGGCTACACAATTTGAGGTTACGAAAACTTACCAAAACATTACTTCGAGTGCGAGACATTAATAATGTAAAAGTCAAAAGTGGCTAAAATCACTATTGCAATCAATGCCATTTTAATTTTAAATAATACAAAACAAATTTGGAAGTAACATTGGATACAAGTACACATTTGTAATAATCAGTTTCTATGTACATGAATTTGTTTGGTTAGAAACACGTTTTTTTGCACAGAATCACATACACAGTTGGTTTTCTATCTCTTTAACCAAATCCATACACTCGCACTATACGTACCTAGTTTTAAGCTATAATATCTCAAATTAACGTTACTTTGCACAAAGTATTTTACTGTATTTGTATTAGCTTAAATGAGTTACAGAATTTTCGCAACTACCATAGCCATCTTGTAAATTGTCTTGTGCTCGCCACTATTCTCGTGTTAAGTAGGTATTTATCAGCCTTTCCCACAGCAGGTTAACTAGCGAGAGAGTAAACTCTCTGGCTAGTGATACGAGGAGTTCGTACATAGCTTAACAGAAGAATAATATTTATTCCAAGTGCTAACCAGTGTTGATACAATGGGCCCTTAGTAAACTAAGCTACTAGGTTACATTCATGTGACCACTAGTCTGTACAGTACATATCCTAAGTTGGCCTAACTTTTAAACTTTTCTTACGAAATACGTAAATGTCTATAAACAAGCCTGCAAAAACTCTTACAACAGTTTCTCCTCTTTGTGTTCTGTTCAAAGTGTTCTCAAGTAGAATGTTGTGCTTAATGTAATTTATGTAATGGTGTATTGGTACTTGCTATCTTCTAATCATTCATTACCTACGTTGATAACTAAAGTGCAGTGGTGTGCCCTAATGGCTGCTTGCTGATGTGACCATGATGATACTTCTTTTTCCACAGTCGCACATAGACCACCAAGCAAGTTGGACGCATGTCCCACGAAAGAATCTCTTTGTCTAGTATTTGCAGTATCTGTGATTCTGCTTGTCATGGCAGTAATAGATGCGTCATTCCATGTTCATTCAATCAAAAATAAATTATTTTGACACCCACACCGTCAAATTTTAATAGGATTTTTCCCAGTCCACCTTTTTATAAGAGAGTCAATCCTAATTTTTTATGATGCAGCCTGCATACATACAACAGTTTTGATTCAGATGCTTTACAAACTTTCAATGAATGACACGATCTCATTGTTTCCAAAATCTTCTACATTTAAGTCATAAACTTTACAAACATGATAATATTCCCGTAGCTATGCAATCCTCCACTTGTGCACTCTCAGGCCAAAAGGAGAGTGAAAAACATGGTAAGTTGTGTGTGTCTGTCTGAGGTACTATATCAAGAGGGCCCGACACACCTGATATATTCATGGCCTGCCAGTAAGGATGTCTGGGTGGTGTCCATACAGTTCACTAATCCACTACAAGAATCAACAGATAATTTAAAACCTTCAGCACATTGACAACATATTGTTATTGTCAGTTGTTTCATTTTAACAGTTTTCAATTTTTATAGTACACATTTCCTAGGTATCTTCGTTTGAAATTAGGGTTTCTTTTCCACAGAGAACGTTAGCTACAGCAAAAAGAGAAGTAAGGCAGCGAGTTCTTAAAGTCCTTGTTTGGTAGTGACGAACGAGTGTTAGTCGTATCATGTCAGGCTAACTAGCTACAATTGCAGCACACACACCACACTGTGTGGTAAGTAGTGGTCATCTGGTTCAGTTTCCTTATTTTGAGCTGTAGCAGCAGACAGGCAGGAAATGTTGCAGAGGCATGGACACAAAACCAAAACAATTAACTACTGTATGTATGTGCAAATGTAACGTGTGCTGGCAAATGCAGTACCAACAGTCAATTTTCTTTGAATCCTTTCGGACATTTACCAAGTCCAACAAATTTAGTTTTCACCCACGTATGACACAAACCACTGGTGTGGGATGTTTCAGTATTCATGTTTTGTAAATGTTAATGCTGCGAGTTGAAGACAGTGTACATTTTTTCAATAATATTTCTTAAGCCTGAGGTGCTGCAAGGTTCTACAATCCACTAAGATATGAGTACTGTCCGTATGGTTTGCCAATATGAATACGTAATTGATAATTTACATTGAAAACCAGGATTTAGTTTGGTTCTTCTGCTTCAAAAGTACAGTCAACTCTTGATTAGTCATTTGTGAACTACTATCCACTTTTTGGGCTATCATAAGCAACTTAAAATCATATTTATATAAAACAAGACTTTAATTTTAAAAGTCTAGAAAGTACATCTATTTTTATGTACATAGACTCAATTTTATTACCCTACAACAATGAACAAACAGCACTGCAATCATAATTTACTGAGTCTTAGTTTTAAGTGGACAGCAATTTTACTATGTAATTCTTGGGCGATTTTTATAATTATAATGTTAAGTGCAGATTATACTTGATTTCCATTATCCACATTTTGATTATTTGTGGCATCGACCCAATCAATTACTGCTGATAACCAGGTGTTGACTGCATGTGATAACCCTGAGAGAGCATGAGTCACCAAAATATTCAGTTTTTATTCATGGACTCTGCTGATTTCTTAAACAAAGTACAGTTGCACGAGTTCCCCATCTGTTTCCTCTACTCGTAATGTTACCATGTCTGCTTGCAAACCAGCAATTTATTGAAATCTCTCACAAGGTAGATATCCTTTTAGATTCTTCTGAAAATCAAATAGCTCAGATATTGCCGCTATAGAACTGGTACACAGCATTTAATTGGTGCTGATGAAGACCTACTTCTCTCATTAGAGTAGGTAGGAAATAACTAGTGGCTGAAAATTTTGCAATCCCTAATTTTGAAAAAATTCATTTGAAATTCACATATAAATAAGAAAAGTGGCTGCATTCATGGAAACAGAAAAATTTCAATTAAATCATGTCACACTTTTCTACAAAACATGTAACTATTAGTCATCATTTCAATAATAACTACACTATTGTAATTTAAAAAATTGCATTTTACTTAAGCTTTATGATGTAATCTGGTGTAGTGATGAGTTGAACCAGTTCAATTTAAAAAGCTAGCTCCCGAGCACACGCTCTTGGTAAAGTAGTTCAAAAGAGTCATTCAAAAGAGTAGTTTCGCTCTCGAGGAGGAGGAAAAGCCGATGTGTTGGAGCAGCTCACCAGCTGTAGGTGAAGGGGGTAGAGGGGGAAGGAGCGTGCGCAGAACGGATACGCACAGCAATACAGCGCCTTGCTTATTCCTGTTGTTCACGAACAAATGACGAGCCGAGAGCGTCGAGTAGGTCGCCAACTCGCGATCAATAATCATTCGCAAACAAATAATTAGAGAATAACTAGCAAATTCTCACTGCTAAAGACACATGAACGAGCAGATGGCAGCTCGCTATTCCGCGCTGCTATAATTATACGCAAAAATGTAGTTATTTCATTAAGAGTTTAGTGTAATCTTTCAATTTGTTATTTGATTTAATTCCCATGAATGCAGTTGTGGTTTCTAGAAGTTCAAGGTCACGAAAAAAGTCATGTTTAGGATGGGAGTCTTTTTTAAAACTGAGTAATAGTGATTCTATAAAATTTTCTATCGAGTTGGTGCTTTTCGAAAATGGACTGCAGCATCAAAAAGAATGCGATAATCAAATCCTACATATGCAGTTTCCTTATCTTCTACCCAGGAAAGTAACCATGCACAGTGACCGTGAGGTTGATTACCAACTCTCAACTTTCAAATATTGATTACAGTGGAATTTCGTTGCATCGTTCCCGTTTCTTTCATTTCCCCGCACCCATCTATTGTTTTTCACGGTCCCAACAAATTGCCTACATAAAAAATGTTAAAAAAAACCACATGGATTGTTCATATATACGCATAAATCTCCCACATCGACCGTTCAGATAATTTACACCAACAACAAAAAAAAGTAAACTTACATTTTACGTTTTTCATACCTCGCTCATATACACTTCTGGAAAGAAAAAGGTGTAAGCAACGTATCATAACCGCACAAGGCAAACATTTACCGTCGTCAAAAATACGGACTAAAGTAATATTTTTGGTTTGTTTTTACTATAAATTTCACCATTATTGTTTCAAATATGTTTGGCAATCGTTCATCTTATTTTAAGGAACATTTTATGTAGGCTACTGTAGGTTGTGTGTGTAAACACAAACATTGCCGTATTTTTGTTGAACGAACAACAAACATGTTGCCACCAACAGAAAATAGTAATTTTTTATAGAGGAAATATTTAATTTAAAATTGATATCCAAATTATTTTCAATAGATATTGAACACGTATTGTGTATAAATTCATTTTGCTCTATTGTAAATGTGTGTTTTTTTTTTCTCAATAAAGTTTAATGAATAAATAACAGTAACGTCAAGAATTTTGGGAATTTTCTTCCACCAATTTGTACACTTCCGAGTAAAGCCGAAGGTAGCCGAGTGCAAGCGCATGAGTTGGAGAGGTTACTTTTCGCCTTGTAAATATGTATCTTGTTCTTGTTACGTTTTCCGTTTAGATAGCAACGGTTTTGTGAATTTTGTTAACAAGTGGAGTACACTATTTTCATTTTAAGGCCTGTGAAATGTGTTCACAAATTATTGCTGTAACAATGTCGCGGCCTTCAAAATCTGTTCATACACTTGAAGAATGCCTTGGGATAATAAAGGAGGTAGAGAAAATGTCCCGGTGAAAAGTATGCTGACATTGCCAAATGTCTCTGATTGCCACCTTTGACATTAAACTTGATCGTCGGTAATACAAATTAGCTACGACCATATTCAATACACACATATTTGAAGTGCAAATTTTCATGTGGTGGAATCAAAAATAATTTTTGAGGTTATGTGTTTTAAGTTTTTTTTTTTAAATGGGTGGTTGTAAGTGTGTTTCCCGCATATTTCGTTTTCTCGCATGCATCGTTTTTTCTCATTTGTCCCTTGAAAAACAATGGATATAGGTTTGACTGTACATACTTGGAAAAGAAGGGGCTCGTGACTCGCCTGCTGCTCTATGGAGAAGAGCGACTCGCGAGTCGCTCTGGTGAGTGAGTCGTTCATTTTGAACGTGTCATTCGCAAACGACACATCACTACTCTGGTGCTATATTTAACTACATATTTTTAATTGAGTGCGAATTAGCGTAAAACACAACACAGTACCCGGTGGTACCATCAGTATAAAACTTGGGAAAGGGAATCTTCAACTTTCTTGTAAACATTAAATCTTATTAAAAGTATTTATTTTTGATGCACATACAATATTACTTCAGAAATAAATACCATATTTAATAGAAAGTAACACAACCCACACAAATTGTACTAAAAAAAATTATGTTCATAACCAGATCTTGCATAAACAAAATATGGTGCATTACATGTTCACTCTTCAGTCGTAACACGCAAAACAAATCACAGGACTAGCTTTTTAATTCAATGCACACTTCATAACATCATGAACAAGGCCTGAGGAGCTGTTCTAAGCAGCGAAACGTTGTGATACGCGCTTCCGTGATTATGTGTCGTCATCTCTATTTGTGTGTATCTGTCAAGTATAAGGCTGTTCACTATAAACTAAGCACTCAGCACAACATGTAATTAATAAAAAGTAAAAACCATGTTTTATTTCGCCAACAGATGTTAACTTTTGAGTGTGTTGAAACGTTTACACTGGTTTTTAGTTACATGGAAGGTTTCATATTAAAAATAATTAATGTGGCTGCAAAACAGCTGAAAGAAAACTTTAAGCAGTGCTCATATTATTGTGAACAGCCTATACCAACACCTATGTACTTGTGCTTCTGTCTTTTGTATATACTAATAGCTTAATGGCCTCTTCATATCATTTATCTTATCTAAAGTTTACTAAATGAATAAGTAAAAAATAGGTAAACAATTGGTGTGAAAAATCAATACAATTAATTACTGCACGTGCATACAATACTTTCGACACGTCCCTTATGAAGTGTTCAGACAACTTCAGCTGGGGTCGGGAACAGGCCCATAAAGTGTTGTCGCAGATACAATTTTTCTTGGAAGCATGCCTTAGTATGTAATGCTAGAAGAATGATTATGTGGTACACACTCCACTTTGCCTCCTGTGCTCCCAAAATGTATTTTTACTATTTTTGTAAGATTTTAACCATCTGGTTTAATTATTCATGGTATTGTGAAGTGTTCAGCCACTTCCCCATCTTGGTTAAATCTTTAAAAGGTGTTTTTATTTTTTGTATTTAAATTTATGTTATGTAAATCTTTCTTAACAGGCTATATGCCATTTTCAGGGTGAGTCTGTCAGGTGTCCGGTATGATACAACAGAATTCAATAACCTAGTAATTGGGGACATGTTAATTTAAATTCACCT
>PNEQ01026537.1:0-31053 GCA_003012365.1 Medauroidea extradentata | reverse complement strand
CAGTGATTACATAGAACACAATTACATTACTATAAAAGGTTTTAAAAAATGAAATGAATATGATTGATGGTGGTGATATGTTTGCCTCCAGGCAGGCAAAATATACAAGTATTACATAACAAAAAATAAATAAAATATAATATTGATGCTTAGGGGTGAGAGTCCTGCCTATGGTACATTACACATCGCCCTTAAGTACATGGTGGAGTAGAATCAAGTGAGTAAGTAGGAAACAAAGATGGTTGCCGACTACGACACCCCCTCTGCCAATGTGATGTACAATGGGAAACAAGAAGAGGTCGGTGGGTGTGGAGTTAAGGGAGGGGAAGGGGAGGAGGGGGGGGAGGAATGGGAGATATGACTTATAGCTAGGGAGCTGATGAATGAGAGAGCAGGAGGAATGAGAGTTAATACTTGTAGCTGGGGAGCTGATGAATGAGAGAGCAGGAGAAAAGTATGGGTGGAATGAGAGAGCAGGAGGAAAGTATGGGTGGAATGAGAGCAGGAAAAATTATGAGTGGAATGAGAGAGCGGTAGAAAATGAAAGTCCAAGATGGTGGATAGATGTAAAATTATTTTTTAGATTTTTTTTTAATTTTTGAAATTTTTTTTTAATTTTTGAAATTTTTTTTTAATTTTTGAAATTTTTTTTAATTTTTGGGAAATTTTGGAAAATTTTGAAAGTGACATAATCCAATATGGCGGCCGGAAACAAGATGGCGGAGATGACGTAATCCAAGATGGCGGGGATGACGTCATCCAAGATGGCGGACGCGACTCCGCAGCTCCTCACCCGCAACCCACTTGTGCTCGGAGGAACCAAACCTATCTACTGTCCTCTTGTAGCGACTGTCTAGGACGCATAGTTGTCGTATAAAACGCACGTCAAGTATTGGCATGGTGAAACAGAGCCTCGTGTGTAGGCAACACTGCGTACACGAGTGCCTGTTTTATTCCGCAGCGCCGCACAGACGATGGTGGACATTCGCTGTAAATATTACGTACCGTAGCTTAAATAACTCACGAAACTGTGTCCAACGCCCGTAACTACGAAGTCTGCAGCGAACCAGGTGGACAACGAAGGGTATGTTTACAGTTGGTAGCTAGCGCGTATGAATCACTCTGGTACTGACAATATGTTTAGCGGACACCAAGAATTTGATAAGCTACGAATACGAATATTATTGTGATAAGTGAGGGCGGATTTTCACGTCACGACCGGTAGTTTCACAACTATTTTTAAAACTATTTCCTTAAAGAAAATGTTCATGTTTTGTCACCAAAATATTATTTGTATCAATTTTTGTAGCAATAAACGTTAGTACTTTCAGATTTTCGCATCCAAGTATCGGCAATTTTTGTTATGAAAATAAGCCAAAATGAAGCAGAATGTTTGCTTGCTAACGAACGGTGGATTATTTCAAAAACGTTTGTTTACATATAACTTTACGTCGTATGACATATCAGTCTTGAATTTTTTTTATAGTATTCCTTAAAAAAATCTGTATTTCTTTGCCGCAATGTGAAAGTAAACTACCCAGTACGCATTTGTTAAGTTGACATAAAAGTTATGTCTAAATGTGTTTACAATTTGTATAATGCTATCCTGAAAGTAGATATTCCATGAAGTAAACTCAAACGACAATATCTAAAGAGTCAGTAGTTAATTTTCAATTTATTTTAAAAAATGTATTTTAACTTCTACTGTGAGATAGCCCTACTGCCAATATATCGATTTTACGAAATAATTGAATACTACTTTAGACCTTAGCTATATGTTTCATAATCTGTCACTACACTAAATAACCCACACCGTCCCGACGCCTCACACATGGAAATATTGTAGTATGTAGAACATGTAGGCTCAGTGGCGGTTCCAGGGGGGGGGGGGGAGACGATGGTACAAGCCCCGTTTTATAAACCAATCAAAAAAAACCCACGTAGAGTCGATCTTAGAAGAAAGTGAGCTTTGTAAAGGATCATTTTTGAATGACACTGGTATATTTGTAGGGGAAAGTGTAGATTATCACACCTATGTACAAAACAAAACGTGGGTGCAAAGTTTGTTTTACCCCATCCTAAAACCTACCACTAAATTCGTGCGTTAAAAGGGTATGTATTTTTCCGAACCGTGTTCTGTAAGAAGTTGTACAAGTAGTAACAACAATTAATTATAGTTTGTAATAGGCAGCACAGAAGAGAATGTTCTAGGATGTAAGAGCAGGGCAGTAGAGAGATACAGGGACCACGTGGTACAACATGCAGGCTCCAGTACCTCACATGTCACACCCGCAGCTACTGTATCTAGGTCAACGAACCTTACACACACAGTGAGGGGTAGTGCCAGCTCTGGTCAGGGTAGAGATGCCTTAGAAGTACACATGATGGTATATCGCGCTAATGTTTTGTGCCAGCATACCCTTCAAAACACTGTAGTTTGATTGGGTGACATACGTCTGACACAACGTAGCTGTCAGCAGACCAATCAATCAATATTGCAACAGCGGGAGGGGGGTGGGGTAGTTAAATATCGCCTTTTATGGGAGCGACGCAAAGTTTGCGCCTGGTTGCGCAACATTGGAATTAAGTACTCACGTAATGTCATAGAAGAAGAGTTTGACTATCTGTCAGCACTTCGCTGCGTCGGTGCAAATAGCAGGTGGCGATATTGTATCGGCCCCCGGGACTGATTGGTTCAGTCAAATAAGGCAAAAGCTCCAAGTACAAGCGAAAGCCAGCCATCTTGTCATAAGCTGAACGTGCGTTGGAACGCAGCAAACACTCAAGTTTCCCCGCTAGAGATGGTTTATGGCGAGAATACTGAGCTGTCTGCTGTGTTCCATCGTACGTCCAGCTTACAAGATTGCTACTGGCTTTACCTTGTACTAGGAGCTGTTGCCCTATTTGACTGAGCCAATAACAATCCCGCCATTGTAATATTTGATGCTTGTTATAGACCTGCAGACAAGCTACGATGTGTCAGGAAGTATATCACCCAATCATGTGTGTCACAAGAAACTAGTGTTTTTCAAGGCTATATTACAAAATAACGTTTTCGCGATATACCGTCAGATCTACATAACCTATATATACACGCGCCCACACAAACAAACAATAAAGATAGATCCCCCCCCCCTGCACAAAGTGCTCATACTAAGACGTCTTATAATCACGCAAATACAGCTTTAAAGTAAACACTCCATTATTAACAGACTCAGTGGAAGGTAAGTGGGTACCCCACGTCAAACATACTGCGCCCATAAACCCATGTCCAAGAACAGTGGTTGACGTGCTACACCCCCTTTTCGAACAAAAAGAAATTGTATTTCCTGACGATGGCGGAAATTATTTATTGGCTATAAAAGCCATTTAGTTTGCAAAAAAAAGTTTTTTTAAGGACTACAATATTTCAAAATGTTGTAACTAGAAACAAACGATGAGAAAAAAAAGGGGGCGAATCATCTAAAGCTGATTTCGTAAAAAAAAAAATTGCTTGGAATATCATTACTCCAATATGTAGTGTAAAACTGGAATATCCATTTATACATCTACATCAAAGAGTTAGGCTATATGCACATTATATTAAAATATTGCTAAGATTAAGCATTTCGTCATCTCTCACACTTAACTATTTATATTATTACTACTAATAACCTAGTAGGCTGCTACTATAATTTTTCTTGTCTACAACTATCTAAAATTACATTAATTAAATAGTTTGACAAAAGGACTAGACGCAACCCGGGAAGATGTAACAGGACTATGAAGTAGCACGACAGTATTGTAGAAGTTATGTGGCAAGTTGTAGCCTAGATATTGTTGCTATATGTACCTACCTCTCTAACTACGCTATACTCGAGGTAAGTCATACACTCAGATACTTGTACACGTCATCTTAACTACACAGCGCCTACGAAATACTACGTGCCTTACGTGCTTTTTCTTTGCGATAGTCTTCATTAAATTAATCCGCTGAACTCCCGCAAAATATACAAAAAAATATTTAGCATCACAACATTTTTTGAAAATTAATTACTTTTTGCAAGAAACTCAAAACTGTGGAATGTACACCAGTAAAAGTTTATTATGAATTATGTACTGGATTGTATAATTCTGTATTAAATTAAAATTCTAATTTCTGAAACCATAATATACTGTACTAAAAACTACACTGCCCGATAAAAAATAAGCATTTATTTGTTAAGCGCATTTTAATTATGCTAAACTCAGCTTAAATATCCCGATAAGTTAACAACTGCTGCGGTAACGGCAAAACTTTCAGCTTCATTCGATAATGGAAAACTGAACCATCTTTATGCGCACTAGAAATTTTGCTGAATAATTAGTGTGTAGCCATAACGTGACTGTTATTTGTGGTACACCTACTGAAACATTCTTTGTCAATGTCGTACACCTACTGTAAAAACCGTTCAAACATCACATCTGCGAAAATGACAAAGCTCCACCGCCATATTGGATTTATTTTACTCTCATTTCCAGTCTGTTTTTAACACAACTGGCCATGGCTGGGCGTAACTTTGACAACCGGGAAATTGTAATGTAAGAAATATCGAATTACTTTAATTGCTGCACAAGACATTTTCTAAAAATTCACCTTACACAGTCCAATGCGGACAAAAACATAATACAAACATTTTACTGTAACAGTGACCTACACCGATATGGTCCAAGTAAAAAACATATCAGTAACAATGGTAATTAAAAATGTTATATTAAGGTAATCCAAGATGGCGGCGGACGTTCGACCTTAACGTAACCTCCCCACCATAAAACACACACGATATAAAGTCCGTGCTACAATCGCCGTAAGAAATAACCGCAAAATGAACGCACACTTTGGAGCGGGGCGTGCTACAACACATAGCACCGCTGCCTACACGCCGTACGAGGGATTAGAAAGCTGTCTATTTGTTACGGTGAGTTTCCTGTTACTGCTATACGGCTACACCGGCCATTGTAGCACAGGCTTAAGTTTCTAGCATAATTAGCTGTGGAAGCTTGAAATATAAAGTTTGAAAGAACTGTGCAATGGGAGCATGACTGGATTTAGTTTCTTCGACATACTACACTGCCATATAGATGACTGGCAAAGAAAACTAAATACAAAAAAAAAAAACATAAATAAGCAGAGTATTTTAGTCAACAGCATACAAACAACGTAAAATCCCATAAATGGAATCTTGTCAAATAAGAACAAGGACAAACAGAAATAAATAATAAAAACAAAAGCCACGAGGCCATGTCACTGTTGACCACTAACACATCACCGCATGAAACATACAGTGTACGAGATGAATCCATATAACTGGCAGAGTAGATTGTGTGTGCATGGTGGAGGTAACGGAACACAGCAGTATATTATCACGCAAGATTAACAACAAGTAGACGAGATGAGAACTACTATAGTCAACTTAGCCGTGCTTTCAGTACGTATAACTAAATGTAAATATATTATATTATGTGGAGGATACCCAAGGACCAAGATACACACTGACGACCGAGTGACTGGAGACATCTGCTTGTCTCGAAAGATGACCGATGAATGACGTCCTACACATTTACAATAATGACAGAGTACTTATTTTTTAGAACAGCGTACATTTGAAGTAAGCATTAAGCTGTAATATGATGCGGACATATCAAATATTGCAGTAAGTAACAAAGCTGGAAAATTATATTAAATTTTAACAAATAGTGCAGAAAATTAGGAACGTGACTCCATTAAATATTTCAGATGTCAATATATGTCTCTATGAAACCGACATTTCAAATGTTTTATGTGCCTTGGTCTATCTGGTGTAAATAGAGCGCATTTTTGTTATTATTCAGCAGATGAGTTGTAACATAGCAGAGAGTAACCCAGAGTGTGATGGCTGGACACGTGTTGGTAGTGTAATATTTCCGCAACTTTCCTCCAGCTTGCACAGTCTGCAGTGTCCTTGCAGCTACCTCGACATACTGCCATGAGGAGAGTTATGTCACTCCACTCAGCTGACACTACGTCGACACTAGGCGCTTACAAGAGCCCCAGTCACGTCACATCACCAGCATCTTACACGCATGTAATATGTTCAGAGTTACAAGATGGCGGCACTCCAAGCACTACGTATTTTATACACGTTTAATATTTTAATACATTATATATGCGTAACACACTTATGACACGTTATTTTATTTATATTTAGTATCATATTTGTTTCTTGCCCGCTTCTTCGTAATTTCAAACACAACTCCTTCAGCTTCATTTCGTTAGTGTTTTGGTTACTAACATTTCCTCCCGCCAAATGGTGACTTGCGTCTACCAAGAGCTTATACTACTCGACAGCGAGTTAAGTGAAGAGTTGATCGAGAACCTGCTATGTGAACATTAGACCAAGACCACGGTCGTAGAAGAAGAACAGGTCTGGACACTCGCCTGGGAACCTTGTTTGGCTGTAGTTCACCAAGTTACCGAGAATATTGTGTTTTACTGGCGCTTCAGTTAGGGCGGTCGGGCTCAAACTCCGCCCACTTCCTCCCCACTAAGATAAACAAATTGTCAAAACGAATTTTTTATCAATTTATGAAATACTTCCTTCGTTCACAAATTTAAGAAAAGCCTCCAGCAATCTTTATTTACTTTATAAATTTAACAATGGAAAAAAGTGGGCTGAATTTGAGTCCGACCACCCGGATTACAACGCCAAAAAGTACGACATTCTCGGTAACTTGACGAACTACAGCCAAACAACAAGGTCAAGCAAAATACGTTGTTAGAAATGGCGAGTGTCTAGACCTGTTCTTCTACGGCCGTGGCCAAGAGTCAATTTCGGATTACATTTTGCACAACGTAAGCTAAAAATTTTGTTATTACCAACCTTACCCTCGTAAGCTTTTGCAAACGCCTATGGTTAGCGAGCGACCAACTGTTGAAGACAGTAAGGATAAGAACAAAGGGCGGTTCTAGAATAATGTCACCCTTACGGCCCACGAACTGACTGGCGCGCAGTATTTTGTTTGTATTTCTACTGGATCTAGGCAGTGATACTATGTGGCAAATACAGTGTACGCTGAAACAATTACTTCTCAGTTTTACCAACTAGGTTGGTATTTTTATAGACTCAGCAGAGTATGAACGATTTAAACATTTAGAGGTGCCCGACCGAAAATATTTTTCTAATAGGCGTGCTGTATTATTTTTACATATAAGAATATTACATATGTATTCAGCAGTGTCGCGTACAACACACAGTTCATGCAAGACAAGGAATTATTTCAAGTATCGGATAAATTCTGCGATATCTGCCACACCCTTCAAATTTGTTGTGTAATTTAAATACTATTTATTACCAAACTATTCCACATGTGCCGAGTGTACCAACGTACAAAATGAAACACTTCGGATACGTGCAGAATGTCATGAACAACAATGTAGTACTGCAACATAGCTAAACACTGCCTCTTCAGGATGACGTACTTCAAACTGTATTAACCGGATGTGAAACTTTCTTACCAAAGCGCATGAGGCGATGAAGCATTTGATGTACGCTTCTATGTCGCCCTTATAGCTAGGGTCAGGTAGTTTTCGCGGAAATATTGTTGCAGAGCATTGTTTCAGTGTCTTACATGCACAGCTGCATCTCTGCTTTGTGGTCAGTGATTGGATGCCGTAACATAACAACGTCTGGAGGTTAAGGCTTTATTACGGAGTTTTGCAGTGATTTCGAAAATATTTTTTTTATTCCTACCTAATACTCTTATCACAATTTCGCTGCACAGTTTTGACACTTAGGCTTTTTGTAATAATTTGTAGCTGAATTTTTTTTGTAGAATTATACTGAACGGTTTTTTAGATTTCATTACCCAAAGTACCACGTTTTTCGTCGTGAAAATAAGCAAAAATGAAGGAAATTATTTTTTCGCTGGCGAATAGTACATTATTTAAAAAAAAACGCGTCCACAGTATTGTGCATCGTGTGATTGCACATTGACTCAATTTTTTCAAAACTTTTGGTTAAAAAATATTTGAGTTATTGGCACCAGTCTGAAAAAAAACTCTGGAACAAGCCCTTAAACCCGAAAATTACAATCATTATATGTTGCAGTTATCCGTGTACTGATTGGCACAGTCATATGAATAACGACTCTGCACAAAAACACTGTCAATAATCATGAAGCAGAGATGCAGGTGCGCACATAGGACACTGAAACAAAGTGGGGCAAAAATCTTGTCGCGAAAACTACCTGGCCCTACTTACAGCTGCGTCAGTTTAGAGCCTGTACTGCGCCGGTAGAAGGGGTGGTACAAAGCGAGAAATAACTGTTGTATACAGTAATATAAGGACTGATGAGGCTGCAAATACTCGTGGCTAACTGTACAACATAACATCAGCTATACGAGCGACTATGTTAGTAGGGCGCAGCAAGGGAACGTCACATGCGATTACAAAGCCCGCTATCTTGAGGTCGTTACTTCCAGCTGACAATACGTGTCACAGTCGCTTATCCACGCTAGCTGGCAACCTTCAAGGTCGTCTTACAATAGCGACACAGCACACTGCCTCACGTCAGACGGGCGTATGCTATGCGACATCCTCGCATACTTATCAATGAACCGAGCGAGGTGAAGCAGTGGTAAAAATACTTCACTTTGTTCAAAAATACCCGAGCTCGATTATATCATCCTCACATCTAATGCCCCATAGTTCTTAGAAATTACTGCAGGCGAAACAATAGAGTTGAGAGTTTCCACTGCTTGTCGGTTAGATATTTAACTCTCGCTCACTCTTCACATTTCTGGAAATTAACACCGTCGAATATGGATACTTTGGCCGCGGGGGTAACATTCATAGATCTATTCAAAGTATTAAATTTTGTGTCATTTAGTGAAGAAATGACTAACTTTACTTAAAAGTGGAACCAAACTGAAGGGTTTAAATACTTTACTATACGTATTAATTCATCCATTTAATGGTCCTAAAACAAATATCTTGAGTAGACCAATGTTACCCTGCAGTCAAAATATCCACATTCGTGACGATGTAGAATAAACAGTAGACCTACAACAGTATTGCTAACTTTCTGCGCAAACCTTTCACAGGAAAGACGGGTTGAAAGTCCCATGTTGACATGTGTATCATTTTACACTTGTTTTCTCTTGTACTACGCTAACATTATTGTTACACCATAACCTTGCTCCTTTAAACATCACTCACAGCACGTCAGCAGTAAACAAGAGGTGGCTATGTAGTCAATTCCACTGGAAAGAGCTAATTTACAATTGTCTTAAAATACATACCTAATAACAATAATAACTGTCACTGACCGTAATCAGGTTACTGACAGTATACAGCTCTGGTGATATTTTTTGTCAAACGAAAACTTTGCGCCACTCTTTAATTTAAACAAGACATAGTTAACAATCAGATGCGTCATTTCAGGTTTTTCTGGGGGGGGGGGGGGGGGCAAGATTTTTTTTGGCGGCAATGGCCTTGTTGCTTTTTTATTTATTAATTAAGCCTGTAGGTATTGGACACTACTAATACAAATTAGGTTTTATGTGCTTACGTTTATATTATTTAAATAACAAAATACACTAAAATGTTTACAGATTTTCTTCTAAATCCAGTTGGCGGGGGCATTTGCCACCCCCTAAATGACACCCCTGCAGACAATATAATTATTATGAAGAAGTGTTGTGAATTGCTGGCTTGACTAGTGCCATGATACTAGGAAGAAAGGGACTGGTGCTATATATACAGCGGCCCTCTCTGGTAAGTGCAGCTGGCACTAGGGATACACAGGGGTTGGAGAGGAAGGGAAGGCGGCAAGCCAGGCATAAAGGCGCACACACAAGGCCTAGATTGTTCCCCTCACAAGCCTAGCACAGCACGTGGTCCTAACACATACTACCAACCTACCTCTACAACACTCACTAGTAGCCAGCACATTCTCTCCTCATACACGTGCGCTATTGCTGTCTATACATATACATAGACAGGACTCGCAAACACTAGTGAATACGAGATCAAACACACTCAAATACACAATACGTAGATTTAGTTCCTCAGTGTTGTGTCATGAAAATCAACCTCAACAGCATTTTTACTATTAGTGCATTGTAGAAATAAACTTGAACCCTATTTGCGTTACGTTGCGTCGATAGTTAAATGTGTAGATGCCAAGTTACAATGTTGCTTCGCACAGACTAGTCAACGGAACTACGCGCCGTCTTCTCAAAGATCGACAAATATCGCACCAGTATATTACAGATCACATCTTGGTTCAGTTACACATATCAGTGGCTTCTTACTACATTAGGGGAACATTTAACATTCCATTACACCTGGTGTACAAATTGTTTGTTTTTAAGTCGTAATATTATTATTTTTTTTAGAGTTGAAATAAGAAATGTCCGTTTGAAGGACCAATTTAATGTATTTGTTCTTTTACACGTTTACACTAAATTTGTTTAATGTGTTAAATGTAATTTGTAAACAGTGATAGAAGAAAATGGATACAATTAGCATAGAATGTTCTCAATACCTTACATGCTCGCCCGCAACTTTGCTTCCTGGTCAGTAATTGAATGAGAACTTTCAACATCTCGGGTTATATCCGCACATCGCAGACATGTAGGGTTACATTAACCTAGTTCTGATTGGCTCAGTCAAATATGCCGCCTCTGTACAATGCCATGCTGTCAGATATGTAGATGTGTACTTTAAGACCACGGGTCCCTATTTATGTAATTTAGTACGTTTTATTTTTTAAATCTTGAAAGAGAGTAGATCTCGCACAACCGCTACATAGAAATGTTGGATATTGTCTTTACTATGTAGGCCATTTTTTCTTCAAAACATAAGTTTCAATAACTCAGGCTAATAACCGACCTAAGATACCTTAAAGTCAATAACTAGCCATACTTATGAAAGCCTGTGTGGCGAGGCGGGACCAGCATATCGAGGTGTGGACGAACATGTTGAACTGTAGCTGTGCATTGTGAGACATTTCTAGATAGAAACTGACGTGGTCTGAGGACTGATGAGAGAGAGAGAGAGGGGGGGGGGGGGTTAAACGTATACAGTAGGGTAGTAAATTACGCTTTTATAGAGATTACTTATATATAATGTATGTAACTATTTATTTGAAAAGAGTTGTGAACTTAATGTAAAGTGTTAATAGAGTGTTGTAATTAAATTAAGAACTTAAATTAATTTAATTATCTAAACCCTCCACCACAAAAGAAACTAACTGCGCCCAGAACAGCCAAGCTGTTACAATATTATACACTGTAGTGCTTTGTCACACCAAAGTTATAATGTACAATTAAAAACCTGCTGATTTATACAATTTAGCAACACACACACACGATACAATAGTACAATGCAGTGAAACTGTCAAATGATGTGCTGCCATTGTCACCGGCGAGAATTTATACACAAACAGCTACTGACTGTAAACAAGCAACGATTTGATGAAACAAAAAATTATATGACAGACATGTTGTACGAGTACATTCAAAATAAGAAGTACACAATTTACTTGTTGTAACAGAAGTACGAGGTTGTATCACGATAATACATTCCCGCTATCACTACAATGCATGTCAAACACGGCTGTAGAAAAATGAAGAAGCAGTGACGTTACAAATGTTAACATTTCAACTACTCTTCAGATAAGAATGCAGTCTTCAGCGTCTTGGCTTTTATGCTGATTACCAACCCCGCCGAGTTGAATCATGCCTCTCCTGGGAAATTACCAACTATGGAGACGTAAATAGAAAGCATGCACGAGGTACTTTGTATTGCTCTCAGGACAACCACATCACGAAGTAGGGAGGAGAGGGGGTAGCAAGACCACACTTGACCTTTCTTCACTTCAGGCAGTTACCAAGTAACACGGCATGTTCACTACTAATGACGCAGTAACTGTCTTCTCAAAACAATACAGCTCATTCTTGTCAGTGGCTCTGAATATACTGGTCTAGTGCTTAGCATAACATTAATAATTTGGCAATATGTGGTCGCCGCTGTTATGAACTGAAAGGCACGGCCAGAATGATCAGGAACGCCTGCACTAAATAAGAAAAAATGTGTGCAATTTACCCAAGTCTGGTCGACAACAATAAAAAGTCATCCCAAAAAACTATACTATTAATGAAAAATTATTTGAACTAAAACTCTAAAACAATTCGTAAAAGTAAAAATTACAGGATGTTAAAACATTGCATGTTATCATTTCGGGAAAACAACCATAACATATATGTGAATAGAAATGTTATATGTTAGGTCTCTGCACTACAGTTCGCAATACATGACGTGCTAGTCATATGTTCCTATTCATGATCACTGTAATACGTGTTAGTGACATAGCGGAGTATACAATGAACAGTGTACAATGACATTACACACAGCTGCACGATCCAACACACGCTATCAACCATACATCATGTATGTCTGTCTATATAACATTCCTTGTTCCTCTACATGTGAGAATTGTTTCCCCAGAATATTCACATGTAATAGGACAAAAAATCCAGAAACTTGTTTATGTAGCTTAGTATCTTTCAGTTCTTTCTGCACAAATATCGATTATTTGTTTATCCCTTAGTTTTTTTTATCTAGTCTTGGCTTTGCGACAGTTTGATTGGTTTTCCTTAATTTTTGGTTTGTGGTTAAAACACTTTTAAATTGTTATTTTTGTCCGTTCATTGTAAACAGCCAAACAACGAATGGAGTTCGAAATAATATTATTTAAGCTATACAATAAAACAAAATATTAATAACCTACAAAATAATTATTCATATAATCCAGTCCTAATCAACCCCCTCCCAGGACTCGCTCTCTCACCGACCATATCATAACGGACACACAATGTAAAGTTTGTCTTCTGTATGCAGGGTTACTCTGCGGCACGACGTCGACAGTGCTAGCAATGGACGTACATATAGTAGAGTAGGGTCAATGTACGCACGACGCTATATTTAGATTGTCGGCACGGCTCTTTATACTATACTTCGCGCCCGTCCTCATATCTGTAATCAACCCGCGAGAAAAACACGCCAAGGAAAATTAACACACAAAACTGTCTTGGTGGAAGTTTGACAGGACCGGCATTCATTCAGCACAGTACAAGCCATATATAGATCTAGGCAGATGCTAGCAATGTTTCTGCATAGCTTTGTATCGTTACGATTCTGTCTACATGCTTTTACAGAATACTTTGTACTGGTTCGTCGAGAGAAGAAATACATACACATGATACAAACACACTTAGCGACAACCTGCCACTGCAGTGTGGAAACAGTCTGGCGTTATTTATCGTCAACACTAAATACATTTGCTTTGTTTCGGCAAAGCGGATTAATTTTAGGGACACGGTCTACAACAATTTTCATCGCCATGGTTTTATTTTTATATCAGATATTTTTTCACTTATTTTAGACACAAAATGTGACTCAATTTTGTTCTTATAAATTATTTTTATCCCGCATAGTTTTTTTTGGGCAAGTGCTCGTTAAAGTAGAAATTTGCACGTTACAGCTTTGAGGACTATAGGCCTACTAAAGCCAACTTCATTTACCAAACTGAAAAAAATTCAGTGAATAACAAAAGTATTTTTTTCTTTTTTAATTATTACATTTTTAAATTTTTATTTAAAATTTCAGCATTTTTATTTAAATACAAAACATGTTACTCTTTGTTTTTATGTACGAGAAACTGTAGCATGCTACATCTTCATTCACTGTGAATTTTTTCCCGTTTGCTACGTCGGTTTTAGTGCCGTCCTTAAAACGGAAACATGTAAATTCTGACTTTAACCAGCCATTACGCGAAAATGAGAAAAAATTTCTTTATGGCAATATTTAGTCAAATTTTGTCTAAAGTAAGACAAAACATATCTGGCACAAATAAAAAATAAAAACATGGCAAAGCAAATTGATGCATACCGCGCCCTCTAACCTGCAGTGGCGAAGCGTGGTACAATGCCAAGGTCAAGAGACTGTATAGGCAGGCCGTGTCTGTTCACATTATGATACTCTTATATACTGAAGAATAACCTACGATGCAGTGTTTTCTGAAAAGTTAACTGATGTCAACATATCGTAATTTAAGTTTGACGGCACATTTTAGTCGAGTTAAGACAGCATAAAGTTCAATTTTAACTAAAATAAATTAACTAAATAAAAACTTAAGAGGAATGATAGGATTTGTGTAGTGGATCTGACCAGAGTAGACAATTTATTTACCAACGAACAGCAGTTTGCAAACAAACAGATCATTCGTTGTGGAGAGTCACCCAGTTAAACGTATTCTCTGTTATGTCAACAATATAGAGGAACTGTTAAGGTCACGGCTAAGTTAGAGTTTGTTAGATATAAGTAGATGTAGCGTGGAGAGAAACCAAGAGATATCCAGGTGACTTTCCAGCTGGCCTGCGTGTCTACGAAATATATTATAAAAAACTGCTTGTAAGAGCCAACATGGATAAAATACTCGATGACAGTCTTAGACAATGCTATTTGCCAACTTTATGAGTAAATATTTATCCAGAATTACGAATTCGTTACGCGTGATCTCTTGCGCCGCAATTAAATGCACGAGGTTCCGGCATCAGAGATTGTGCCTCAGAAGTTCGTAACATTGGAAACTATTTTGTTTAAAACGTTGGCTAAAACTATTGTCTAGGATTGCTGTTGTGTAATTTTAGCAAATTGGCTTCAAGAAACATATAGTTATATATTAATGCTTTTAGCGTTGAATAATGTACCACGCCCTCTTAGTCGCACGGGAAGAAGTCAACTATCAAAACATTGCACGCAGTCTTCACGCCCCGCGCATTAATTCAATGCGGTTGTTTACGCACTAGCCAGTCTAGCCCTTATCACCTGTGTTTCCATATCGCAGACGCGGCACGTAGCTGCTGTACAGGGCTCTTAGGCGGAGTGTCAGACAATTTTATTGTCTTTTCAGTTTAATCTAATTGCAATATCAAAAACTTATCTTGCACAAAGCATAGGATATATTCTTGCAAGAGAACTCTTGGAAGTTAACCTGTAATTATTTTGCAATGATCCTGCAAGACAAATTAATAAAAGATTCTATTATTATTTACGTCAAGCAGTTAACCAAGAATATATTCTATGATTTTGTCGAGAGAAAATGTTTATAATACAATTTGAATCGGTGTTATGGCTCATAAACGGGAAATACAATAAGATTGACTAACATCACTTAAGACTACGCTCCCACACTACTGCTGTTTTCGAACAATTACTTAATGTACGGCAAGACAACACTGCGACCAAACATGGCAACACTCATCCACTCACTATTATGAAGAAACACTGCTAGAGCTTAACAAATAGATAAGTAAGTCAGATGCTCAAAGGTGGTAGTTGCTAAACAGGACTTGAGCGAATTGCCCAATAAGGATGCGAGACGGTCGCGAACAATGGAAGGCAGTGGTTGACAGGGACATGAGATCTCGTGAACCAACCAGGGACAAGATTACTGGAAACTGCTCAACTTGTTCACGTTACTCAACACCCAGCCTAATATAAGGCAAAAATGCAATTGGCGGATAAGGACTGCAACATTGAATTAGCGTCAAAAACTGAAGGGGCCTGCCTACCTGTGCTTCAAATGCGTTGTAGCGAGTTTATGACTATTCCTTTTTTCTTTACGAAACTATTTAACGTTAATTATATTTGTTGTCTACGAAAAGAACGCAAACTTCTAAGTCGTTTCAAAGACACGCACTCCATGTGGCGTTCCTGGCCGTAGCCAACAGCTCTAGATATTCCAGCCACCCAGCAGTGGGGCGCTGACAGTAGTTTCACAATCCTGCGGCGTGCAGGTACAAGTAATCAGGAACACTAATTAGTGCCACTAACTGGCGGGTTATAATACTGGCCACTTCATGAATAAGCGGAAAAGCGTAAAATCGCTGCTGGAAAGTGCGTGAAAGGTGGCTTTCCAACTGTTCCAACAGCCGAAGTTCCTACTTGAGAACTGCACTCTGATAAGAACATACTGCCCCGACCATATGTCAGCAAACTAACATTCTGAAACAAGAAGTCCCTGAAACTGCTGCGAGATACATGGGCCTTAATACAGTCTACAGCTGTTTGCCAAACAGACATGCGAGAAGTCACTAACATGGAGAAGGAGCACTTTTTTAAGTTAAATATTCTTATAATGCAAGTTGGGAGGACATCAATAAGAAACGTCGCGAGGAGATTCCCATAGAACTATTCTAGATAAATTATCTGCGACACTTTCTAAACATACATGTTAACACTGAAGGAGGTTTGTGCACAATGTTGACAAAATATCTAAAAAGACATAGTTATGATGAGGCCAATGTCTAGTGTAATAACCTATCAAGCGATCTACTTCAGACATTTACCCTTCTTGATGATAAGCGGCCACCTAAATGCACACAATCTCTTCGCCGGCAGACACTGTGAAACCCGTCATACGTTGTTAGGTATAAAGTGAGTACTTAACATTAAACATTTGAAAAATATCACCAGCCGTTACTGCATATAATTTAACATTATATACTATAGTTTCCTTACTGCTTGTAAGGTTGGCAGCGAGATTGCGCAATATAGTCCCGTGTGTTTTCCTACTTATATACTACAATACTGGAACAAAATAAACCGGAGACGACATATATGTATTGTATATAATAAATAAACCTTTCTTTATCAAACTATAGGTATCTACTGACTCCACAATTAATTTTACACGCTCAAACATCAAGTGGCGTGTCCATAGAGGTTAGATAGTTCCCTTAGTTAGCCGTTACGCGCGGAAATATACGAATTTACTGGAAATAGAACTTAAGCAAGGCTTTTTCACTTTAACCCGAATCACCTACACCAACAGTGTTAGTTACGAACTAGTTAAACAAAGTTTGGAAGTAGGAAACATCCCTCAGATTAGATGGGCAGACTTTGACACCTGTGATCTAATGACTGACTTGTGCGCAGCGATTGTCACTAGTCACGTTGAGGACGGCAATCTAGGGAGAACAATGTCAATGTAGAGAAACAAACAACTAATGGAGGAAAGAAGAGGTTATAGCCGGGGCAACTAACGTGCCCTACCAGCATGCACTACGGCTGGCATGACATGGACATGATTGACAGCAGAGCGCACATTGCATCAAGTTTCAAGGGCGTGGCAATTATATATTACTTTGACATAAGAAAATTGTAAAAATACGGGAAATTATGTAAACCTAACAATAATTCGATGATGCCAATAAATATAAATGTATAAGCAATATCAATAAATGCAACAAGCAAAAAGTAAAATTGAGACCTACGTCTCAGGAAATATTCGACAGCCGTAACAAGAACACGACAATATTTACGACCTAAGACACGACAATGCAGGCTAGGTCGCTGTGAGGTGGTCTCCCACACGATACGCCGAGTGGCGACGACACAACATTGTTGCACATGTCTGCTTACGAATAACGTTCAAATAACGTTACACGTGTATGCATACTTTTACACGTCCATCACTTTTATCTCTCGAGCTTATTTTCTCGGTATCGAAAATTTGTGTTTTTTGTGGACGCTTTTAGATACGAAAATCTCAGCGCAGAACCATGAGTACAGTTATTAATATTACGTCACAAAATTATTGAGTCATCTGATCTTTGAAAGAACTGTGCAATGGGAGTGCATGACTGGATTTAGTTGCTTGGACATACTCCAGTTGCGAAATAAATGACTGTCAAAGAAAACTAAACAAATAATATAAAACCATAAATAAGCTGAGTATGCTTTAGTCAGCAAGATACATACACAACATGAAATTCCAAAATGGAATCGGGTCAAATGAAACAAGGAACAAATAGATAATAAATGAAAATCATAAGAAATAAAAATAAAAAAACAAGTAACATGCGACACAACAATAAGACTAAACAAAACACAGTAGTTTCAGACAGTGTAAGGAAGTTTGGGTAACTGGAATGTGTTCCCGTCATCAGGTAGACTCACAGGGTTCAGGAACACGAGTGCGACAGATTGAGTGATCAGTGAATGTCTGATGGAAGGTAGCTGACGGCTAGACGACTGCACGCTAGGTCACTGACCTGCGTCTAGAGGCTAGGATGAGGCGTCATATGTCGTTATCGCCCTTACCTATAGGGCTAGGCCTCTAACACACAGGATACTTTGAGCCAGGCAGCCCCCTTAATGTTATTCAGGACGAGATACTTCTAGTGACACGTGATCAGACTAGCATTTCTTACTGCATTTCCAGTTACAGTATATCTATTTATATTTTGCTTCCGTTAATTTGACAAGCCAACTGTCATAGGCCCATACATTTCGATCAAGACAGAAACCATAAAATAATGTTGGATATCAAGTTTTTAAGCTCGCCGAAAAATGACAGCGTAAGGCGAGTTTAAAATGTTAGGTCAAAAAGTAATACGATTGGTTGTTCCTACAGGTCTAAAAGTGCACTCGAGGTTTACACGTTCCAGCTCACACAATAGTTGACGCTGGGTTCGAAGCTGCAACCAACCTCCTGGTTGACACACATACACATCATGTTGTTCTGTAGCGAGAGGAACATGATTGAACATCGATGATAACAACGTAACCAAGAGGCAATACGAGAGTAGATGCTATTACTGCAACGTTAGTTGCCGACTTGACTGATCTATGTCCAACCGTGGAGTGCGACTTAACAATCTTTGATGTGTGCCATTATATTCCCACACGTGGCTAACACTGACCACATCTTATAAACGTTTCACGGCAAAGTAAGGACTTAACTAAGCTGCCACAATACCAAGACCGTAGAGAGATGTGCGAGGCTTCCGCAAACAGATGTTTATTACAAATGGTTACAATCGCGTCTGTCTGCTGAGGAATTACTTCCGAAAACGGCTACATCTGTGTTCATTCACTCCACGTTCTCTACTAATAACTGAAGCTTTCTCTTCTCGTGACCGAAAATGGTGTTTCCAGACACTCGGGTGTGAACTGAGCGTAATTTGTTCTTCGAGGTATGGACAAAGGACTTTTGCAATTATTAAGATATCAATGAATTTCTAATGAAAGCGAACTATTTGCTAGAAGACTATGGCTCCAAGTGAGAAACTGGCGCCTCCAGGCTTCATAGATTCAAGGTATGGTGTATGTATGTGTAAATATGACGACGGCGAACTACTACACAGTAATTACAAGGCAATTAAGGAACTATATGGAATTCAAGTAATACGCACTTTATGTGCAAAACTACGGACAGAATCTTAAAATGTAGTATAAAAAAATTTTAAGTATATATTATGCTAGCCACTTACTTTGTTGGTACTGATAAATATACAGATCTGAGAAGTGTAGTGAATAATGTCGTAGTTTAGATTTTTCTTTCCTAAAAGTATCATTGAGCCTAACATAGTTCTTTGAGCCTGAGATTAAGACTCAGGAGGTGATAACATGACCAAGGAAAACGTTGCGTAGTAGCAAGATGTTTGTAATTGCATTTTGAAGACATTTAATGAAGATATCACCGCATATTTAGCACAGTATAGAGTACTGGGGGAAGCATGCAGCCCACACACGTGGAGTGGAGACTGTCAGTAGTTCTCTCTCCTAGCAAACACTTTCATCTGTCACCGGCACAGAGCTAACTAGCTGACACTTCTTACATGACGCAGCCTAGTGACGTCACTAGCTCCAAGCCTGCAGCTGTGAGCTCTGTACAACCAGTCTAGTTGACCAATGTGTCAGAAGCTGCTACATACAACACGTGCTTTGCTTTACACAGTCTGTCCTAGAAGATACTGCACTGCACTTTCCTGGCCAGCAGTCTACCCTAGTTCTGTGTGCTTCTGTATCGACCACACTGTTTACTACCATGTTCTTAACTCACACTTCCACTTTACTGAAACATGGGTTCACAAATAATCCACATTTACTTCCTGAAATGCCACTTGTAAGGTGTCAAAAAAACCCAAGTTAAATTGTTCGTGCAGGAGATAAACGATAGCTACTTCACTGTAAGCTGAGTACATATCAAGCATGTGCTATACCCTGTCCACTATAAGGTTGCAGCAGAATTAAAAATTGCTAACGAAATAAATCAAAGCAATTGAATTATACCTTGATTCATCACATTATGATTGTATCGTAGCATAGTTACCTTGCATTTTTTTTTTCAATATTTCAAATGAAATTTTCGCTGTGCGAAACACGTTATTGACATTCACTTGGCTGGATTAGCTGCAACCTTAGAATGGATAGAGTATATATTTCCCACTAGTCGCCAACATACACACCGTGTTAGGATAAACTAACACGTGGAATAGCTCTCAAAACTGATCGCCAAGCTGCTATTATAAATATACCGTATAATTGTACGTTAATGCCTAATCACTGCCTTAATATAGCATTAGCAGCACAATATCAGGTAAATTCTTCTCCAGTGCGTGTAACAAACACACATGCAACCATATCAACTGCACCAAGTGTCTGGTGGGTTGAGGCCTATTATAACGTGCAGCCGCTCAGTTAACATGGAGAAGATTGTTTATAAAATATCTGGATGGAACAATTATAAAGACAGCTCTCGTTCAAGCGAAAAAGTATTTTATGCAAAATTTCGGTAGGACATTGTGATAAAAAGGAATTTTTAAAAATGTTAGCTTTCGTTGAAAATAAACTTAAATTTTGAGTAATTTGAGAAAATATGGCAAAATTGACGCTACTGTTTTTGTTGAAGGAATAATACTCGTTCGCTCTGCAACTAAATATGCGTAACTTTATAATTACCGGCATATGAAACACTGTTCAACTCATAGACATCACTAGTAATTTCCTACAAACAAAGTATTTTCCGGTTCCACAGTTTCCGTTCAAGCGCATGTCAACGTAGACATTTGGCTGCTTTAGTTTTAGCTACTTGCTTAAAATAGGATAGATTCTAAAGATACGAATGAAATAATTCAAAGTGAAGCAAACGTTATTAATCTACAGAACAGAACGACGCCTTATTACTTCGCGTAAAAACTATTACAGACACACAAAGATATTCACAAATATCAGTATATACCTGATTTTTTCCACGCAAAGTAATTCTTTCGTGAAATCACAAAGGTGCCATTCTGTAGCTTAATACATTCACTTTCATTTTAAATTATATAATTCGTATCGTCTGAACAGTTGTCACTCTGGGTAACTAGCGAAAATAGACAAATCGCTACTCTTGACATGAGCTTATACGAACATTATAAGAATGCTAAGGTTCAAGCACTCATATGGCGGCTGCCTAGCCTACACTTCAAATTCGTTGCAGCGTGTTCGTAAACCTGTTATTTCTACGAAAATATACCACGTGTGCCTATTGTGCCAACGTACGAAAAGAAAAACTTTAGAAGACAAGTTCGGAAACTCGTTAAGACGCCGCTCTCATTAAAAACACTAGTTTACTTTGAAAAGTTATCATAACATTTAAAATATATCTAAATGAAAGTCCCTTTAATAACTACGGCAATTATTTATCGAGTACTTGTATTTAAAGCATTAATTTTGAGTTGCACATCAATGAAGTCATACAGAGCAATTTCCGGAGATTTGTAAACATGAAAACTATCATAATAACTCTATTTTCAAAAACCACGTTAAGTCTATTGCTACATTTTCTGTAGTTTATCACAACAATACAATACATACTACAATATAGAAAGTACTTCTTGACCAATGCTGAACTGCCGTAAAACCTAACTTGCTATATTTTCTACGTTCAGTTGGCACAACACATCCAAGGTTGTTCTTTTTGGTCGAAAATTAGTTTTAATCCGTCCCGACAATGACCGACGACTATAGTTAAAAATTACAACACACGAGAAATTACATTTCCCATAATTCCCAGCAGTTTTGCACAAGTAAGGGTTTGCGCGAATAATTTGTAGTATTTGACGCGATACACAAACTGATGAGAGAAGAGGCTATGTCGCAATGCAGCTAGGAGACTTATGTCTAGCTACAAGCGAACACAATACATCTTCTCTCTGGAACAATGTGCGCAAAAACAGCAAGTTTTTTTCTGGACTGCAAGTATGCAAGCTCATGACGGCAAGCAAAGTGCATGTTAGTGTAGTGTTGTAGTCAGTGAGACAGTCGGGACAACATATGTCACAAGGCAGGGTCTGTGGGGCTCAATGAGAACAGCTGCCTCCCAGCTACTGCTGGCATATATAGTGCGACAAGCAAGCTCCGTACACGTTTCCGACATCAAATACAGGATGGGGCAACATAACTCCAATTTTAACACGGCAATAAAACCCATTACATGAATCGGAAAAGTTGCTATTTTTATTTGCATAATGTAGTTACATTTCTAAAGTTCAGTTTTATACAGTTCTGAAAATCAAATCAGGTAAGACGCTCACCATTGTCCGTACACCGAGTTTCTCACGACAATTACCAGCGTAGCAGTGGGTATGTTGGCAATTTCTGCCCGGATGTTGGTCTTCCGGACGTGTAAGGGCCTTGGACGAATGGCGTAAACGTGGGATTGCAAATAACCCCACAAAAATGGAGCCAAATCAGAGAAGCAGGCAGACCATTCCAAATCGCCCCTTATTGAGATGAGGAGGTACGGGGAGTGTTGCCTTAAAGCAACCGATCGATGCCCTTTAAGTGTGGGTCGTTGCTTCGTCTTGTTGCAAACAAACGTCCCGTAAGTCCAACTGAATGGCGTTATGCTGAAGGCATCCAAGCCACAAATGTAAAGGACAGACAAAAAAAACTCCTGAAATATTATACAATAAAACTTCAGTAGCTAACAACCAAACTCAAGCAGATATAGGTTGTTTTAAAATGAGATGTATTAGTTAACAAAATAACAAATGACATTTCAGTAACAATTGTTTGTGTTCTACTTTATGAAATGTGGGATGGTCTCTGTCTGCATGACGCCATTCAATTCATCGAGCCATCAGAAAAGTACGGCTCAGCGGCAAACACACGCTCCTCGCTGTTCCAACTCATTATGGCGACTTATCGCGGTGAGGAACAAAACTTTACACCCACGCCTCTCGAATGAGATCATTCCCGCCCCGCTAAGACATATACGGCCTGAATGACGCTCATTTAAAAAAAAAAATAAGTTATGTTGCACCACCCTGTATATGTAGATATATACAGGATGTATAGTCATTAGCTGATACTGGGCTGCACCAAGTGAATTACTGACCAAAACTAAACAGACAACAAACACTGGTAAAAATGCCTCCCGGCCCTCAGTTGGCGAGATAGTTTCAAAATACTAGAGAGTGGCAATGCATTGCAAGTTGTTCGTATCGTCATGTCATTGTCTCGTAAACTAATGGCCTTATGACTTTCTACCACAAAGTATTTATCTACTTGGTTTTATATCAAGATCACTTAATATACTCCATATCCGCGAATTACCTGACAACTTGTATATGTATTAAGATGCAAGCAATTCATTCTGAAAACAACTCTTTCAAATACAAATTCTGAGACATTTATGAAACAACACTACCTAATTAGAAACTTTAACGTTTTTCAATATTTACTTCTAAATGTTATATTTCACAGAGCAGCAACAACAAAAGTACTATGCAAACATATACCTTAGAACAATAAAAACTTCGTTTCTTTGACGAATGAGTGTTTAAACATCAGTCTACTGAGAACCAAATAATTAAAATTCCTTATAACCCTGCGGCTGTAAGCTATATAAGAATTATCAAGACTCAAGGTCAGACCATGCTCTGGAGAAATACACAATTATCAGCAGCACGACTGAGCATGACTTCATTCATCACCATCACTGGAATTACGTATACTTCTACTAACGACAGCTTGTCATGTGGAAACATTATCTACATGGCTCTACAAGATTAAAGTCGTATATTTAAAGTGGTTGCAAACATTCCAAACTTCCGCGCTAACGAATGTAACAATTAATTATTGACAAGAGTTCCAACAGGAATTCAATTTTAACTGTGGAAGCCTATAACTTCCTTCATAAACCCGACCAAAATTGAGATATAAGTTTGACGACTGTGTGTGGGGAGGGGGGGGGGGAGAGGCGGATTCGTGGCTCGCAAACGGATGGACCAATTTAATTTTTTTTTTTTTTTAATAAAAGCTAGTTTCCTCTGGATGGTTCTCAGCTGCACGTGATGAAAATCTGTCCAACTGTTTAAAAGTTATGAGCTCTTTTCAGACTTCATGTGAGAATTTCCTATGGAACATAAATGGAAGAATATTTATTATGGATTTCCTCTCTTCTCATTCGCTCCACGGGACTTAAATGCTTTTTTCCTTGCAGTGTACACTGTGTTTGTAACCTTTTTTTAATTCATTTAATCGACTAATTATGGTACAGGTCTGTAAATTTGATGGACCTGCAATGATATGGTAACCTAGATTAAATTCAGTTTTTTTATTAATGTGTCTTAGTGGATTTCGTATTTTGTTACATTCTGTTTCAATTCGTACCTACCTAACGGTTCACATTGCGGTCCCCCGGGGCATTTAAGGGTCAATAATAATTTCGAATAATTTTTTCTCCTCCAAGGATTCGTTTTGTGTGTCACGGTTATTTCACGGATTTTTAATTTAAGTGTTGTTTACAAAAATGGTTTTGAACTGGTTGCCAAGAATTTATGTGACTAATGGTAATTAGGTTTACAAGAAATTGGTTGAGAATGCAAAACAATTTTTTTAATAAACAAGAAGTTCATTATAATTTTCATTAAACATTTCTATAGGCATACTTGCACATTTACAACAATTTCTTGTAAATGTATGTTCATTAGGTTTCCAAAAACGCATTTTCAACTTATCTTAGTATGACTTTTACTTACTAAGTAACAATATTTTTTTCTGTAGCGCACTTGGGCGTGGCCTGTCTTGAACCTAGCTTCCACATCACCTCACTTGGAGGTGTCATATAAGAGACGATAAGTTGTCTCGAGCAAAGATACGTTATCACTAAACACAAATACTACCGATCTCTAGACGCAGATATAAGGCATAGTTACGCACTTTCTTGCTGTGAATCACTTCCCCAGAGCTGTCACAGACCTCACTCTATATATTCCTCAAGTACAGCTTCTATAGTGGCATATCTCGACAACTAAGCAACACTACCTTCTACCTTAATTATACATGTAACAGCCACACACACTCAGGCGACCATTTTATATAAGTCGTGGCAAAAAAAACGAACTAAAGAAAAAACCAAATTTATAGGTTTTCTTCTCTCGCACTGGAAGGCTATTATTAACGATTCATTTTAGTTAATGCAACAGCAAACATATAACCCAGGTTTGTCCAAGTTTGTGGGCAAAAACTCTGCGGAATAAAATATTTCTATAAAGAATGAATGTGTGACGTCGGTATAATTCACACCAGATACTGGAACAACATTACGCGTTTTGAACAATAACCGGCAAACTTAAGAGAAAAATATCATATGCCGTAACTTTGTTAAAACAGGGACAGCTATTCAGTGTGTTTGTTGGTACTACAAGGTGTGTTCCCACGTCAAGCTGTTATGTAGAAGGAACATGGCATTGTATAGTATCGTTAACCAAACACAATCACTGTCATTTCAGCAGGAATGAGAGGTCCTCAATCTACAAGGAAATTTCTTACACTGCGACCGTTCAATTGACGATTTTCTTTGTACATTAATACCACGTTCCACGCGCAGTAGAATGGATGATTGTTCCAAGTGTGCCAACTATCACGAAAGTAGTATTCCAAGTGTGCCAACTATCACGGCAGTAATAAAGAACTTCACACACGGAGGTAGTTTATATAGAAGGCGTGTTGTCCTCGCTAGAATGTGGTTCTTAGATAGCGGCGCTTCAAGCCAAGATAACATTTCCCGTCAAACAACCGCAGATTCGCGCAAGAAATTCGACGGGACGGAATCTATTTGTCACAAGATGCTGTTGTTAATATTTCTCTGCCGCCATATAGCAAAGCGGAATCCTGCCCCAGACACCCAGAAACGAGGAGAACAAGGACAATGTTAAAATACCGCGACATCCAACTAAACACTCAGCTCGCATTACGACAACTAAAGGCCAAAAAAGCTCAGTTTCCACACAAACATCTTTGTACAACTTTACACTTATTACATTTTTTTTTTAAGTTATGTTCGCACAGAATCTCACAAGAACACCCAGTTGGTTACGATTTGAAATTCATTATTCAACAGTATTTTCTTGGGCAAAACATCGAAATGAACTTATAAACTCAATAACAAATTTGATAATAGTGACAGCAAGATTTCTCGAATAATATGTACCCTTACTGCATTTATACGTGTATCTCGGGTATGAAGTCAGTTTGACTTGACTTCAAAGTTATGTGCAGAACTGCATTCTACTAATACAATAGAGAAGTAGCAGAAATACACGTGTAGTTGTATTATGCACTCTAAAAAATAATTAGTAAATTTACCAGACGTGCGTATAGGAGCGCTAAGAAAGTAGGTATAGTAGAATAGTTTCACAGACATCCATGGTAACACTCATAGCCTCTTTTATAAAACAGTCAAATATATACTGAAGTTACCAGACTTGTATTGTAACAAGTGTAAATGTTTGCATATTTACAAGACGGAAGTATGGTAACTGTCTCATACTGCGTCTGGGATAATAACTTCCTAAACATTTCAAGAAGTTTTTTTACAGTGTAGGTTTTCCTGAAACCAAGTCACCAAATATTGTGTTCCCTATATAGTCCTAGTCCTCTATTAAATGTAATTGTCCGTTAAATATTTTTGCCTCAAGCACAGTATAAGTAATTTACAAAGTTAAATGACAGTAATTTATGACAGTATTTTAACAAGTTTTCAACGTCCTTAGTTAAGGTCGCGCCCCATCATTTCTACTGCTTTCACAACAATCTTTTTATTCCTGAACGATAGCAGATATCAAAAACCTCTTGCTCAGTTTTGTTTAAAATTGTTTTTAGGCCTACAACCTAGTCTTCAATGTTTTAAGATAGCAAGAATTGGAATATTTTTAGTGCCGTAATTAGACGAAATCATTTTATATTTTGTCTTGAAAAAAACTGTTAACATAGTATACAACTGTGAACGGTTTTCCGATATCTACTTTCGTTTAGAATTAAAAATTTTCTATCGTAAAACAAGTAGAAATGATGGATCATGGCCTCTAGGGGGGCGTGGTACATAATATGGCGCTATACAAGCATCCGTTTAAATAAAAGTGTACGTTTTCTAAGTCAACTTATAAAATATTACAGTAAACTACTTAGACAATAGGTTTTACTTATTTTGAGCAAACATTTTATTTAAATATAAGTTTTTCTGAATGTCAATCGCAGACACCGAAATCTCTTACGTTTAATTGCGACGCAAAAGATTACAATTAAACGCGTCATACTGGGCAAACGTTTGCTCCCAAAGTCGGCAAATATTAATTATTTATTTGAACGTTTTACGTGCCCTCATACAGCACATGGTCTTGGTAGAGGTACAGGGAGGAAAGTAGGGAGGAGTCGGCCATGGCCTGTAGAAGGAACCATCCCAGAATTCACCTGGACTGATTTATTAAACCCTGAAAAACCGAAATCATGACGGCCAGAACCGAGGATAGAACCCGAGTCCACACGAAGGCAAGTGTTGCTGCTTTGCAGTTTGTCGTAATGACTTTGAAAACAAAGTACGATCCAAAATGGCGACTTTAGTATTTATTTAACCACCGAACATAGTTAGCTAACAAAACTGGAGAAGTAACACACACTAGGCAGATCAGTCGTACGTATTTACTACTTGTAATTGTTGTTCTTGTATAAAACGTGCTGCCTTAGCTGTAAAGAGACTATAGATGTGAACGCAGTATGGCATCCTAGAGCACACAAGTTATATTACCAACTACTCATTTGTTAACGCACTGTGTGTGTTTGTACAGCTGCATGTTGTATTAACACTACACCACGAGAGTGTAACAAATGTAGACAGTTTAGACAAGGAAGAAGAGAAGCTGGTTCCTTAAATAACCCACTACAAGAATGCGAGAAGTGGCCGTCTATACTGGCAACTCTCATTTTAACCAACTTCGTAAGTAATCGCGTAGGAGATGCATACTGAGCACATTAAAACTAAAATCAAAGGCGTGGGAAAAAAAAGTAATGCGAATGAGAAGAGAAAAACAAACTAATACAGAAAAAAACTAAAAACAAAATATAATTGCAAAACATTAATACTGTAAAATGTAGAAGGATCATAGGAAATATGTCTGTATAATACTCGTACATAGAAACGGAATATTGTCAAACCAAATTTCTCGTAAATGCGCAACTTTCACAAACATTTTAGTAACCCTTTAACCAAAATTGTGTAGATTAACAAAAATGTTTATAATTAAAATGTAACACGACAAAAAATCCACTGCGGACCTTTTATATATACACACAGTATTTCTAATTATTTTAAAAATGACAGACATTTTTGTAGTATTCGAATTAGTGTTTAGACGTTTAGCTAGTTTACAGAACACGTTTCAACAGTGGGAAACAAAGAGCTGTTCCACACTGGAGTCTCCTAGTGTCGTGGTGAGGTCATAACCGTTTACCAAAATCTAACCAATGCTAAAAGTTATTAGTTAAAAGTGTAAGAAAGGAATAAGAAATTGGGGACCTGAATTCCAAACTAAGCTAACTCAAATATTTAAGAGATAGCAACAAAAGGTAATATCCTTTTCGTGTGCATTTATATATAGCTTACATTTGTTACTAATCAAAATACACTATTTTACTGCAGTTAGTAACATATTTCAGACAAAAATAAGTGCACGCAAGAAAGATATTTACTTTTACTAACTCTTAAATTTTGGAGTTAGCAAGACTTGGAATTCAGGTCGCCAATTATTTCCAACTTATCTATTCGATAATCATACTTTTAGTTAGTGGGGTTTTATGTAAGACGGCAGGATGGTATATATGTACGAAATGTCCACCATGACAGTTGAGGGGTAATGTGGCTGACTAGGCTGTTCACTATAAACTGACCACTCACCAAAACCTTTTATAAATAACTAGCAGTCCCGCCGCGGCTTCGCCCGCGTGTAATTTTTGAAACAACGAAACTCTTTTACTTTTAATTTTTGGCGGTAATACTCATTACGGAAATGATTAACACACCTGTTTATCCTCCGAGTATAGACAATCCTAGGGATTTGCCCGCATATAATTCAGAAATGGTTGTTACCCCGGTTATTCTTCACTCCTTTCATTTAATTTATTTTTGGTAAGATATTAACAGAATTACCCTATCAACCATATTGCTAATATTATTCATAGCATTTATAAGCATAACGAAACGTTAAGCCCCACATCCCTCCCCTCAACCACGAGTTCATATGCTCAGAGGTATGGGCAGTCCATTGAAATGCGAATGAATGTGTATGAGTTTGTGGAACTTCACTACACAAAAAGCTTATATTTTATTTTATGTAAGGATCTCTTTATAAGCCACATTATTGGTTCTTCCATTAGGTGCAAGAATTGCCAAGTTGGTAGGTGAACTTACTCTGGAGCAGGCCACATAGAGCCTGAAAACTATGGCAACATCGTTCAAAGAGTTTTGTTTTTCGTAATTTAAGATAAGTAATCCACCTTTAATAGTTTAGCCACCAGATATATTATTCTGACCCTCTGCAACGTATTTCACGGCTACTAGGAAGTCCCCTTAAAGTTTATATTTTTCACCCTTAAAGGGTGTGAAATAATTATTTTACCATTCGTATATATAGGAAATTGACGTGGAAATCTCTGTAATAGCCCGTCGGGTTCTATAGCTATGTAGACCATATTTAAAAATTAAATTTTCCTCTTTAACCCTCTTCCGAATCCGAATTTTAAAAAAAGCCTGAGTATATGTTTTGCGTCCAGCTGCGACTAAATTAGTACATATGAAATGAAATTAGCCTAATTAAATAACATATCCCCCCCCCGCATCTCCTCAGACTTAACTACAAATTATTGAAGACAGGCCAAGAGAGTTATTTCACGGGTACAGGCTATAGTCCAAAGAGGTTAAACTATAAGCAAGAAATAAAAAGGAAACAAATTTTGAACTATTTCAGGTGTTACGAAAGATTATTCTTAAACACGTTTTACTTTTTATAGGCTTTCAAGGAAGAATTTTGAAAAATCCTGAAATTACTTTTTAGGTATTTGCGTAAGCTTCATTTTAAAGAAAAAATCACTTCGATATCTCAGGTGGTTTAAGAGGAAGAGAGGATTTACTGTAAACGAATTAAACGGCTTCTCACCTCCTTAATATAAAAATTTCGAAAAATCCTGAAATTTGTTTCTAGACATTTGTATTTGTGACCTAACGAAGTGAATAAGACGACGATAGCCCGTCGGGTTCGAGAAATATCAAAGATTTGCAAAAAATACATTTCACCCCGTTTCACCACCTTAATAGCCGAATTTCAAAATTTCCTTTCTTAGTGCGCGCCTACGCCACAAGGGGAAACTTCCCTTAAAATTTCACGTTTCTAGGTCCAGTGGTTTGGGCTGGGCGATGATGATGAATGAATGAGTGAATGAATGAGTGAATGAATGAATGAGTGAGTGAATGAATGAGTGAATGAATGAGTGAATGAATGAGTGAATGAATGAGTGAATGAATGAGTGAATGAATGAGTGAATGAATGAGTGAATGAATGAGTGAATGAATGAGTGAATGAATGAGTGAATGAATGAGTGAATGAATGAGTGAATGAGTCAGTGAGTGGGGCACTTCCTTTTATATATAGAGATATATACTTTTATTGGGACTACATATCTGTGGTGCTAAGGCAGAACCCAATATGTCACAAAAAATCGAATTTTACGTTTTAATGTCAATATGTACTTTATATTGTGAAGTTTACGATGCCAAAACCAGATATGGAAAATAAAAAAATGTAACGGATTTTTTTAGTGAAAACGAATTCCAATATGTTCATTTATTTGAATTTGATCTGCGGCAAAACCCAATATG
>PNEQ01026536.1:0-31050 GCA_003012365.1 Medauroidea extradentata | reverse complement strand
ACCTTGCTGCGCACACTCCACTCTACAGCGTGTCAGCAGGTGGTGTGCGGCGGGGTTGCCTAAGCTGAGTTTTCATTGCGCTCCCCTACGAAGACGGTACATTTCCGCCTACGGGTTTATAGTTAAAAAGTGCTTGTTTTGGCTCGTACTACCTGCCCTCAAGCGATGTATCATGAATTAATATACACCCTGTATATAGGCTATACATGCATATATACGTACATACATACATACATACATACATACCTACATACATACATACATACATACATACATACATACATACATACATACATACATACATACATACATACTTACTACGTACGTGCTTGTTTAAAGTACACACACAGAATCACAGCTCCAGATCCGGGCTTGAATACCGACCCATCCAAAATGGTTTCAACTTTCCATGTGGTTTCCGAAATCACTCCATGCTACTCCTTGCTGGTTTGGGGGATATGCGCCTAATAGATTTTAAAGGGACGTTTTATGTAAACGCTTACTGTCGACAAAAAATTGTGTTTTTTAATAGAAAATAACAAAGTTGTACATAGTCAGAAAAATATTCTTAATTTACGAACCACGGATGTGTATTCGTTGCGAGAGAACTAATTTCCCGCTCTGTGTTTAAAATTAGACTCTTGATATTTTATGAAGACTAAGATAAGTGACCTCGGACATTAGAGTTCTACACTTGGAAAGTTACCTACCACGTTTTCTTCTAAGAGTCGGCACATAACACGTGTTTACGCTGTGAAACAACATACTTTTTACTGCTCTAATTGCTGTAATTAAACTGTCTTGCACGCCTTGTAACTGTTGGATGGTAATAACTTCTTCTCGTCCTGGATTTATGCCAGCCTCCGGCTGTAGCAATAAACTCTCCACCCGTCTCTGTGGATGACGGTAAATAATAGTTCCAGGAAATATATGAATGAAAATCCACTACTTGTTCCCGCCTTCTGGCAGGTCACATTGTATATGAGAGAAGGCCGGGGTGAAGGTTGGGCCGACTGCTCGTCTAGCGAGACATGCCTGTCGTCCGTGCGGCTCGAAGAATGAATGAGGTGAGCAGCGGCGTATGGTGGTCGTGTTCCAAGGCATACAATATAAGCTTCGACTATATACTTTGAGCACGTGGACTCAATGTGCCTACCTGTCATATGACAGTAAACATGTTGTCTAGACCGAGGCATATTATTGGAAAATGCGTTCCTTGCCTCTCGTACAGTACTGGAAGAAGAGTGTTCCTTCTCATATTAGCAGTGTAATGTTCTCGTCCTCTAGTAAGGGAGGGGGGACTCAATCAAGAGCATGCAGGAATTCAATGACAAACAACTATTTATTTATTATTTTACAATGTATCCAAAGGAAATTAGGTTACTTTAGACAATTAATAATTTATTTCAATAACAATTACTATCGGTCCCTACAACAATAACTATGGGAAGAGTTAACGGAAATCCCGAAGAAGAGGTGTATTCATTTACCACTGAATTACTTGTAAGACTCGGAGCACGATTTCGAAACGAATGAGAAGCGGCGCCCCTCTGGCCCCTCGAACACCTTGCCGCCTGTGTCGTCGTCGACGATCACGTCCCTCGCAGCTTGGCCCCCTCGGCTCGGAGGACCGTCGTCTTCAGGTGGCGTCGTTTGCAAACAACTCAGTATTGAGTATAGTCATTGCTTATCACCGCATGCATCGGAATATAATCACGGTACGCCACTGGAGGTGAGAGTGAGATGAGCGTGGATCAGCGACGGAATGAGAAGGGCGGGCTAAGCTGGAGTCCCTCGAGAAAACCCGCCGACCAACGGCAACGTTCGCCACGTTTCTCACATGCCAAGAGTCAGAGATCGAACCTGGGTCACCTAAGTGGGAGGTCAAGAGGTCTGACCTCTGGCCAACGCGTACTCCCAACCCCCCAAGAAATGTATTATTTTTATTATAGTTATAATTTTCACTATGGCATAAAGTGCTAATGCAACGACACATTCTCTCTCTGTAAAGATGCTGACTCCGTTAACATTAATTTCTTCTTGGTTAAACATTTTACAGAATAAATATCGCTAGGCATTTTGGATTCAAAGAACAAGAACATAACAGAGGCCTACCTTAAAACAATATATTTTGCAAGGGGTAGACGTCAGCCTTAATGTATAGTTATGGTTCCACGTCTCTCATTTTGTATTAACCTGGACGGGCTGGTTGTTGGGGCGTTTACGACGATCGAGCACTGCAGGTCAGCGTGAGAGGGAAGGTGCTGACATTCACGATTCATGCGTGCACATGGAAACTCCAGTACTTCCAATAGTCTGTCTCTCTCATGCAGACGCGTGCATCTCTGTAGCTCATTCAAGATGCTACAGGAGTCCCTTGCAACCAGGGATGTATCCAGGGGGGTGAAATTCACTACAGAGCTGGGCATTTTGTATTCAAAAACAAGAGTATAACAGAGGGCTACCCTAAAAAAAATACAGTCTGCGGAAAACACTTATACATGATGCTGCTAAATCGCATGTCAAAATTTTAGGAAACAATCGTCACGCCTAGAAGGACACAAGTAATGTGATAACACAGGTCAAAAACTGCACCGTTTCTGCACTACAGTCCACAGAACGTTACGTACAGTTCATAACCTGGATCACGTTCGTGTGGAATTCCATTGCAGCTATTATTGGCAGGTACTGTACATACCTGGTAAGTAATATTAAATTAGACGGTACATGTATAATTCCGTAGTAAAATGATCCAGCTCCGCATGTTATTCACAGTGCGATATGTGATCTGAAGTATATAAACGTTGCTTTTTCGGACCTAGGCTACGTTCATACAACGTTTTTTGTTCCCCTACATGCGAGGATCGTTCCCCTAAATATTGACACGCAAATGTGCAACAACCTGTATGCTTGTAACATTTGTTCCTCTAATAACTTAAATCGAAGAAAAACAAAATTTATGTAGTTTTGTTCTTGGTGATAAACTCCAAACTTATATTTTGATGCGTATCAGGACACCAAGCGTGGACGATAGCTTGGTCCTAAAGATACGATTTGGGACTGCAGTAATAGTGACACATTTTTCTGTTCTGGGTTCAGAATCCCGTATCTGCAATTCTGTATTCATTATGTCAGAATCACTAGTACCTTCGCCAGCGAGTGTTTACCTGGCACAGAGCATCAAGACTCAGATCTACAGAAAACACGATAAATAAACATTCGATGAAATGACTTTGTTTGAACTAGACTGTTTCTGGGAACAAAAAATACGTGACTATCTCTTTCTCTCTGTTCCTCTCTCTTTCTCTCTCTATCTCTCTCTCTCACACACACATAACAGACTTAAATTATCAAAACAAATTTCCATGAATGTTCGTAATCTGAATCAGGCAACACTTCTTTAAGCCGTGAATACAAAATGACATCACAGAATAAATACATTATTTATTCTGTGATGGCATTAATAATTTATCACTCACAGAAACGTTCAATTTATGGAACTCGACGAGTGACTGTAAACATCCTGGTTCACTTCTTCCAATGACACGTTCAAAGACGCCAATAGTAAGTAGTTATCGGTCTGTTTAACTCTCTCTCTCTCTCTCTCTCTCTCTCTCTCTCTCTCTAATTCTCTTCTGCTTCTTCTCTGGCCATACAAACTGTACCTGCCTCAAAACAGACACATTTGCAGTAAATCGGTTTCTTTGAAACGTGGCTTAAAAATATTTATGTAAAGCAAATGAATTTTTAAAAAAAACTTATTTTGTGTTATTAAATTTTGTCTTTAGAAGTTTTTCTTTAAAACAATTTCATATTAATTTGCAAAATATATAATATGATTTTGTATTCAAATCTTGTCTTTAAAAAAACTTCAGCCAACCGCACTGCAATGATTAGCCTACTACGAATATATTTCAGTGACAACAAACATATTTGTTACAATTTCTGAAAACTTTAAACAAAAATGCACTTTGCAGTAAATTTACTTAACAGTAGCTTATGTTTCAACGACAAATGTTCTTTACAATAAAATAAAGGTTGTGGCAAAAAAAAAAGTTTTCGATCTAAACCGCATTAAATGACTCGGCGCGGCAAGCTAATTAACATATGACATATGGTACACGTTGTTTGCAGTGAATGTCCACCTTCACCTATGCGCTGAGAAAAAATACACATGTACGCAGTATTGCCTAAGCTCTAGGTTCTGTAGCGCTGCGCCAAATTCGTAAGTCCATTCTGAACGAAAACGATAGGTCCTAGACAGTTGCAGCATGAGGATCGTTTTGTTACATAAGTCATATAGCTCAAAAAACCTTAATCAAATGTTTGCATTTCCGGATACTGCAAAAGTCGTATGTAAGTTGAGACTGGACAGCTCTGTTATTTACATAAGGATGGAAGGTATTTGCCAGAATTTAATGAGAAGAGCCCAACAACGTAAAGCAATGTCCAGAGTATTGTTGTCCTTCCAAGTCAGTTTCCGTTCAGAAACATCCTATAGGTATATATATATATATATATATATATATATATATATATATATATATATATATATGATTTGTGGGAAACATTTCACGTCATTTTAAGGGTCAAATTTATTTAATTTTTAAAATCACATATTTGACTATTTATGAGTATCACTTTGAAGTGGAAACCTCAATAACCCGCCGCGTTCGAATTACATAAATGATTAATTGAAAACGCGTTTCATGTCATGTGTCGAATTTCTACAGATTATGATATTAATTCTTAGATATTTAAGTAACCATCATTCTTAAGCAAAAATTATGTCAGCATCAAAAGTAATATGGAATTCGACGTAAATCTATATTTAAATTAATAGGAAACAAGATTTAAAAAAAATTACAAATCCCTGACGGCAGTGGACGTTCCACTCTAATAAATGCCATTTTGGCAGCTTAATTTTCTTTATTTACTCTCCGAGTCACTACGCACGTGTATTCCTTCATAAACGACGACAAGCAGTTTAGTCTTACTTCATACCTACTAAATACAATTTCCTAACCTGCAGCACATTTATTTAAAGATGAATTTAACATTTCTAACTAGGGATGCCAAATTTTTCAGATTTACCATACGTTACATTTCTGGTAACTCAATTCTCTGCACTTGACAAGTAGTGAAATAAATGGTCAAGGAAAACTGCCACAAATAACAAATTATTTTTAATAACATATGAAAAGTAAAAAAATATATTATAATATAATTTACATAATTTCATATGTATGACAGCAAATAATTTGCCTGATTTTTTGAAAAGTCATATTTGACCAATTTTTTATGGAGGTAGTAGACATTCAAAATTCTACCATTGTTTATTCGTCTTGGTTTCGAATCCTTCTGAAATACGGGAGATATGGCGTCCCGTCTAATGTCCTAATCTCCTAATGGATAACAATTTCATTTAGCCCTAGGATACGCGTAGTACCGTACAAAACGGGGCAATTGGCAACCCTGCTATAGCTGACGACATTGACGACGACAGACTAATCACGCACAAGTGAAGAGAGTTGTAGTTGCAGTCGATAACCAAAAAGTTAACTCTACTTGTAAGAAAGATTCGAAGGTCAGCGACGACTAAGCAGACTAAATCAAATAATGACGGGTAGGAACGAAAGATCTAACATCGGCAAGGATGACTTGCTAAAAGCAGGCTGTGCCGAGGTGTTAGGTCGAGAGTCTTAAGCCTAGTATACACATACAGCCTTCTTGTACATGAAAGTGAACCTCAAAGGTGTTCAAGAAAGGGAACATCAGCTAGAGTTTTGGCTAGTACCCTATCAAATTAGTTGTTATGTTCACATAACCAATTTTCTTGTATAAGAAAGTGTTTATCATTAAATGTTGAAAGCAGATTGTAAAGCTACATTTGGGGTACTGAAGGTAATTTGTACACTATTTATTTAGTCTGTACCAAGAAATTAATTGTAAAAAGCAAAAATGGAAATTTTATCGGAAGTACACAATATTCTAGATTAAGGCCTCGATCTTTAGTTTAGCAATGGTTTCGAAAATATTTTTTCTAACGTAAATTAATTCATATATCAAAAATTCATTCTGGCAGTTTTAACACTTATATATCATCGTTTGCATCCGAATTTTTCTGTTGCGATACACTAAACATATTTTTAGATTTTTTTTCCCGCTGAATTAGCACATATTTTGTTGTCAAAATAAGCCGAAAGGAAGAAAAATAATTTTTTGCTAGCGAACGGTATATTATTTTAAAATACGCTCTGGAAAAATTGTGTATCGTATGACTGTACAAAGTCTCAAATTTTTTCAAAGTATTTGGTTAAAAAAATATTCAAGTTATTTGCAATTGTTTGAAATAAATGAGAGATCATGGCCTTAAGCGACATGCTGCACGATCAGGCAGCATTATAACGTATATTGCTTCTTTTGTTCAGCTAGAGACTATTTATGACAAACTACTTCCACATCGTGTAACCCCTAACCAATACTAAGACCTAGAATAACTTCACATCCATACATGTGACTGTTCTTCTTTAAACATTGCCGTACGTATTTCCTTGCCGCCACTACTCTTCACATCATATGTTTACAGGAATACATGCTCACGATTGTTGTCAAGAGGCCATTTTACTGCGCATATCTTGCTCTATTGTTGCATCCATACATCGGCTGGACATTGTGGTGCGTTGTCTGCATGTGACACGTGCCAATAGCTTAACAAGATCTATAATTAAATTATTTTATTGCCTCTGTCCTCCTACTCATATATTTTACAAACTATCGTTTTTTTTTTATTACAAAATTACATAACAAATTTTTGTGTTTTTACTCGGTCAGGTCATACTGATTCTGATTTTGCAGGTCTCTCCAAGCGAATGCTAAGATGGTTATTCAATATAGGCCATGACCGATTCTCTTCCTCTTTCACGGTTCACTTATACCAAGCCTGGTAGGGCATGTAAAACACACAACAAAGAAATGAATAAATGTTTAGCTTTTCTTTGTAGTAGACAATGACTAGCAAAAAAATGTTTCCAATAATCAGATAGAGTTTCCGGTATTGCAATATAAGACATTTGGTTTGACCAAAAGTTTGTCTATTTGCTTATGTACCTACACATGCAAAACTGCGACGACTGGAGTGCAGCGCGCCAGCGGCAATATCGTCAACTAGCAGTCAACAAGGAGGTTAAACAAAATGCGTTGGTATATAGATGGTATGTCCAGACCTGTAATTCTACGGTCGTGGTAGTGACCATGATTGAGAGTTATTATATCTTCTGGTCGCAATACCTCACACCTCTGAACGATTCGCCTTGCGACAACATCTGCGGTGGAGGACAAATCTCGTGTCTTCTCTCCTAGCATCACTTCCTCCCTCTCTCTTGGGTCAACCACAGTCCACACTTCTCCCTCCCCATCTTCAGCCACAGCCCCTCCATGGCCGGTATTCTGCGCGCTCCTCCTTCCACACGCTCACCTACTCCCTTTCCCAGCATCCTAGAGGAGCTGCCGACTTGTCTGGCGAGACTCCTGGCGGAGGACAACAATTAAAATAATAAAACGCCGGGATCTCTCTCCACTCCGCTTTTTTTTTTTCGGCAGCGGCTTCTGGAAGCAGTACTCACGCTGCGGGGCGTCGTCTCTGGATCGCGGCCTCGGAGAATACACGTCTAGTCCTGCCGCATATTTAAATCTCGTCTGTAAGGACGGCCAAGGTAGCCATCTGCTATTGTCGTCAAGCGCATCTGGTTTTCTTTTTGTCCGCTTAACTCATTTTTTGGCTCCGTTTTCCGTTACATACCGACTGTATTCCTATTTCGGTATTATTTTCAAGTTATATAATTACTGACAACAGTTTCTCACATTTACAAGAATTTTATATAATCTTCTCCCGCAGTTCAAATAGCAACATTCCAAGTAAGAAAAATGTATTTAATTACGACATAATTTTTTTTTTTACTTCACAAACGAAGTAATATTAGGTTAATAATAACCTATTTTTCGCGAAAAGAATTTTGCCTCAATTTGTTTCGGTGCTTTACGTGCACATCTGCAGTTCAGCTTCATAGCCAGTGATTGGATGTTTTAACTGTCATGAGGCTAGGGATTCTACCAGCAAATCACAGACTTGTGGTGTTGCAGGAACATTATTGTAATTGGTTCAGTCAAATGAGAGTAGTCTCTTCATAAAGGTACGCTGCCCAGTAACCACGAAGCAGAACTGCAGATGTGCTCGTAAGGCACTAAAACAAAGTGGGGAAAAATTCTTTTCGCGAAAAACAAGGGTCCCTAGTTATTATTTTTAAAAAAATTCTGTATTGCTTAAACTAAAAGTACATAAACTGAACTATATAAACTAAAAATAACTTTCGCTGGTTTTTAGAATTTTAAAAGTAAATTTTAAGAGTATTCTCATATTCATTTAAAAAAAAAAAAAAAAGTGATTGCACTTCTTAAACTGATTCGTTAGTTTCGTAAAAATGTCCATTCATATCACACTATTCCGCAAAATAGGTAACAACCTTAGAAAGGTATAAAACTCAAAACAGTTTAGTTGTCAGGCGTTGACAAAGACCATGAAGGTGCGACTCGAGCTTTTTATGAACAAACAGGACATTCAGGACACAATAACAATTCTCAAATTACCGTGTCGTGACACTTTAAACGCCATAACTTTACTATGTCAGTGAACTGGCTGTTAGACTTATGACGTAATAGGGAAAATTCCTAGAAAATTGTTTTAATGTTTACCTCATTTTTTCGAATTATTTCGGCACTAAATGCAGCCAGGCAAAGCAATAGCTCCGTGAACATTGTAATTTTCGAATTATTCGCCTTTAAAAATGTAATATTTTCAAACACCGCCACAAACATTGAAAACGCGTTCTTATTGGCTAACACATTTATGACGTAGTCTTATTACTTGTTTTGGTTAGCCACCGCACGCCAGGCACTATTGTGTGTATTGGAATTTTTCAATGACTTACTAAACTAATAAAATGTAGCGAACCAGGTTACGTAAAAGTTAATTCTGTAAATTCGCCCGTTGTTTAGGCATGCGTGGTTGTACATTTGGTAGCCAACAACGAAGATTTATTTCACTTGATTTGATTTTAAACGAGTGAAGACAGCGATGTATTAGTAGGCCTAGCTCTCACTCACACATTGAGACGTTTTAGTTATAGGTGTGAGTTTATGTAAATTTAATTTAAATTCTAGAGAGATAATAACTTACTACGAATTCAGTTTAATGCTTCAGATCCGATATATTATCATAAGTTTAGGTTTGAAAGGTCAGACGAACGAAGTTCACATGCGTACAAAAAGTGAACCTATCGAGCATATGTTTGGAATGCGTTTAACCAAGCCTGGCACTGACTAAGGTCGTCATTCTAGTTGCACGAATTGGTAAAATAACATGGCAGATCAATTATTTTATTACAAGTAACATCTTTTCTCTCAGTAATGTTTACGTTTCTCGTGAACGGCATTGAGAACTGTGCTGCCATCTCAGGGCAAGTTTCGCAAGACCCCGCCTACCCCTCGAATTATCGGCCAATCACGGGTGTTTGAACTCGCCTATTGGCTAATGACGTAGCCACAGTCAGTGGAACAGCCAAAACACTACAGCTGTAGAGATTCCGTCACAAATTGCACGCTATTGACTGCAATTTTTAACTTAAAAGAACTTATTTATTTCCTGGTAACCGTGTCATGTTGTACATAATACAGCATTACATACGTATACTGTATTTTTGTCGTTGATAGCAGACTATTAGGTCTCTTCTTGAAGCTTAAACCATGCAGTCCGCCTTGATTTATCAGACGGCGCTAAAGTTAAGATTTTATTCCGAGTAAATTGAATTTTATTGCTGCGAAACGAACTATTGTCCACATTTATACCCTTCGAAGTTCAAGCTATATTCGATTTTACCGCATAAACTACCTTATTTAACACAATTACACGACTTAAACGTATGTTTCTGTCGTTTGTGTGTTACGTACATTTAAATGTACAGTATCGTGACGTCACGGGGAATTAAACATGGCCGTTCACGTTTTTGCCGCGCAAAACAGACTGCTCATTTCATTTAAGTTTTTCCGGAGTTACACAGACGCAATGAAAGAAAGTATGGTACCGTTGTTCATTAAATTAGACGCACTTTTGAATAAAAATATAATAAAAAAATAGGAATTTTCCTTATTGTTTCTGAGGATTGGCTAGGAAGGCGGGTGCAGTAACCGACCGCTCATCCGTAAGTACCCTCTAAGAAACAAATTGGGTTTAATTACTCCCTGTGCCCGGCTATATCCTAGCAGGGAAGACGGGACCAGGTAGATAACCATGGCCGTTAACATCAGAGCTCAGCTGTGTATACTCTATAACCCGGTACAAACAACTTGGTAGTCTTGTGACCTTATCACGATACCTACGTGTTTATGGCGAAAATATGTTTGCGCCATTTTGTTTCAGTGCTTCATATGCTGCTTTACATGGTCGGTAGTTGGAAGTTTTAAGTATCACTTTTTTTTGGGGTTCAATTCGCAAATTACAGACGTATGTTGTCACAATAACTTGTTCTGTTTGATGCAGTCGAATGAGAATTGTGTCTGAAGAAAGACACGATGTTCACTCTAAATCTGAATTAGTGAATATTCACTGATTCACGCTGATGTACGGAGCAGTTTCAACAATTTGAATATGTGAAAATAGAAAATGTTTAAATTGTAAATATTCCTGATTTCCTTTAAGAGTGCCAACATTTCACACGTGAATCAGTGAATATTCGTCGTTTTTTTCAATTGTTTACAAAGAACAGTTTTCACTTATTGAATAAGTGAAAAATTATTAGAAAATCGGTGGACGTTCACTAATTAACCTGCGGAATGTTGGCACTCTTTGTCGAAACCAGTGAATAGTCAACGATTTCACAATGGTTTCTCACTGATTCAATTTGTTGAAACTGCTCCATCCATCGGCGTGAATCACCGAATATTCACTAATTCAGATTTAGAGTGTTAGTAACCACGAAACTGTCAATGTATACGTAAGGCATTGAAACAAAATGGTGCAAAAATATTTTCGGGACAAACCAACTCGTGGCGCTATTTATCACTCTTCATTAGAGCCACTGACTTTTAGTGACAATTTTTTTACAACAACTAGTTTCACTGCCTCACTTGCACATCTGTATTTCGGCTTCATGGCCAGTGATTAAATGTTTTTAACTCTCATCGTCTTGGGAACGTATGATGTCTTAGTAACCTCATTCTGGTTGGCACAGTCAAATAAGCGACATCTCTGAACAAAAATAAGCTGCCATTTACCATGAATAAGAGCTACAGATGTGTACGTAAGCACTGGAACAAGTTGGGGCGAATTTCTTTTGACCAAAAAATCACGGGTTCTACGCATTACGATTAATTTTTCATCATCTCTTCCTGATTCAAATTTTTAGTAAGATTTATTGAAGGATATAACAGTATATTTTTAGCTACGTTAAATTACACTGTGCACACTATGTTTTAGTAAGAAAGAAAAATTAGGCTATCATACAAGAGCACATAAACACACCAAAAAGTTAACTCTCAATCTTAATGCGCATATTTAAATAATTCCTCTGGCGGTATAGTGAAGATACAAAAATTGGTGTTTTCTGTAAGAGAATTTACACATAATTTTAAGTTCACCGCTTACCTGGAACTTTTTGTTTGCAAGGCACAGATACAGACTCTGACGCGCTTGCCTAGTGCTAAATCTCTGTTACGCACAAAACGATGAACAGTAGCAGTTATGTTATGCTGCCATGCAAATTGTGAAAACAATTTGACTTACGTACGTGAAATGATTCACAGTGAAATACCATACTATGGAATATGTAATAAAACATTTGAAAAAATCCCGCGAACTGTTTTTGTATTTTTAAAAAATTGCTGAATTTGCAACTTTTTGTCTGTATTTTTGCAAATTTTTTTAAATTCCAAATGTTACGTTGTGGTTTTTTTTTTAATTTTTTTATTGCTTATATCATGGAATGTAAGCTCACAGTGAATTATTTTGTATAAGTAGGTCACTATTTGCATGCGTAACAAGCAAATTTTTACTTAGACGCACCGTTATGAGAAAACAACGAGAGCTAAAAGTGTTTCGTGAGGCTAAAACGTACTCACAAGTATCGTTTACAAAACTAACAATATTTCATAAAAATACTTGAACACCCGTAAGATGTATTGTTACATGTTCTCGACCATGAACGTGTTAATGTATTTCAATGATTCTTGCAGTGTCAGTAAATGGTTCTGTGAAATACTGTGTACATACGCCATTGCAGTTCTATGCCGTCTCTGAAAATCATGAGTGAAACAAGAAAAACAATAAAGGAAAAACAAGTCCCATTGGCTGTTCTCATAACAAACGTAAACATTAAAACCTAAACAATATCAAAAGGAATCATGTCAAAACACAGAAAAAACAAAACTGAGAAAACTCAGAACACAAAAATTAAGACAGCACAAACAATAACTACGATAAAGACAGCGTTACAAACATAAAAGGACAGTCAACACTTTGACACTTTTCGGGGCTACTTTGACTATTCAAAATATTAGTTTTTTGGTTATCTGGTAAATAAACAGATAATCTGAGCCGAGTATTTTAAATAATTCCTTTTATCCTTATAACTAAGGTTTGAAACTTTCGTCACTAAACAATATAAAACCAAAATTTTGAGTTGTCAAAGCTACCCCGCAATGTCAAAGTACGGTAAAGTTTACGGTAACGTCCACGGTCACAAGACTAGACGAAACGATAAAAACTCAGAACAGATTTCTTTTTATCACTACGTTTCCATGTCTTTTTTCAAAACGAATTCAGTATTGAATACCGGCTGAGTACGATACTCGTTTACATGCAAAGTTTGGATCTGACTGATATCGAATTTGCATTTAATAAAGATAAAACTTCTTCTGTGGACCACAACTTCCTATTACAGTAGCGATCAGCATTTTGCATCAACAAGCACGCACCTGTCAACCGAAAATGTGTAGTCCGAGAAAACAAAGTGTATTTATTTTCTTTCAATTCACTTTCAGTACGATCCCGGTTTACGTGTCATTTTTACGCCCTACTAAATCCGATACGATCCAAATTTTTGGTGTAACGACCTTAAGGCTCAAATCGATTTGAATCCCGCTTACATAGCAACTTTCGAAACAATGTTTTGAAATCGATATGAAAACGTAGTATATGTATATTTCGACTATAGCCAATTGGTCTTATTTTTTCTTTATTATTTTTTTTTGTCACTCTTGGTTTTCCTCACTCTAAATCCGAATCAGTGGTTACAATCAGTGATATGTTATTCACTGAAATTCCAGTTAACAGTCAGTTTCTGACTGGAGGATCTGTAAAATTCACTGAAAATCAGTTGACGTGCAGGTGAATCTAACAGAAAATAAGTGGAAATCACTTTTTTAATCAGTAACATTTGGTCGCTGAAACAATCAGCACGGTTTTACTAACTCATTATTGACCGAAACGACTGGAATTCATCAGAAGTGGTTTATTTTTCACATATTCAAGTTTAGAGTGTGAGGCGACGTATAGCACTGCAGTGTCGCATGTCCACAATATTTCAAAAACCACGAACGTACTGCACGCAAATGTAGCTTATAACTAGCTCCGTACAAGAGTGAACTCAGTCTCCAATTGTATTCTCAAAGAGTTTACGTGATTCATTAACGGGCCGGTATCTCAATGTCTTGCCTAAAGTCTTGGTTATCTAATCAAATTATTAGTTTAACCATAACCATTAAGTGGCGATAAAAATTGAACTGTTTCTCAACATATAATCAGACGGTTAGTTAATAAAATATTATAATAGGTAAAAGTGAATTTGGCAACAATGCTGTGACGTCTCGGCTTGCGGTTGGCTGCAGTGAAACGTTTCGTTTATTTTGTGGTGCTGGTTAGAAGTGAAGTTTCTATCATGAACGAAAATAAGCTGCAACGTGCTGAAAATGTTGATGCTTCAGTAACAGAATTATTGATTATCAGAAAAGTAAGCGAGTGTTCTAGAAAGTTCAGAGGTGGTACACAACACATTGTTATGTTAAATGTATGTATTTATTTTATTGATGTACGTATTCTAAATTGTTACTATTAAAGCATGCATTCTTTTGTTGCCAGGAATGTTTCGTTAAATCATACTTTCAAGAAGAACATCACTTCAAAAGACGTGTACGAAGCTAATGATGTAGAGGTTATATCTATGCTTTCCCTTAATCGGCGTTTATTTTGCCGCGCATTGTTCCCCTCGCTTCCAACCAAGTAATGTCTGTGAACCAAATTGTGTCACCATTAAAACGTAAATAATGAACTGGAGGAAGAAAGTTTCATAAAATAAAGTTCTTGATACGTTATCACCGCTGAAAGCACTGTTCGGAACAAATGAAAAACAGAAAGCCAACTTTGCAGGCAATCCTGTGTGGAGAAGTGCACGGACTGGTAACATCTGTCGGAGGCGGGAAAGACGTGCGCGACAAAAGAAAAGAAACGGAGGCAGACAGGAAACACGTACGAAAATGTAATCTTGTTACTTTAGGAGTGTTGAAAGGTTTGGTGTCAGAGAGGGAAGAAGGGGGTTGTTTGGCAGCATACGTGATGCCTCAAAGATGCCGATACCCTTTGCCTTCAGCATAACTTTAGCCTTGAACTAAACATTTTCCACCTGGCCACTAAATTACATTTTGTGGGAGAGAGAGGTAGCCAAAGAAATAATACTGCCCTTCAGCACGTGTCGACTAACGAGGGTAGATTTCTTATCACTTTGGTGTTCATCTCCCAGCTGCGACTTCACCGAGCCCCACTTCCGCCAACGTGTAAAAATTTCTTCCGTTCTACTGTGCTATAATTCAGACGAAAAATATATCTCAAAGCTACGCAATATAGGCGGTTCAGGATAAAGTGAGTACTAAAAAAGTTCCGCTAAAGTTCTATTTTCAACCAATTCGTACCTTTCCGCGCGTAACGGCTAACGACGGGACATGCCTAACCTTTCTGGACACGTCACTCATTGTTTGCGCGTGTGAGATAAATTGTGCAGTCAGTAGGAATCGATACAGTTTAATAAAAAACTTTATTAATTACATAAAATACAATTATGTCGATTTCGATTGAATTTGTCTCTGTATTGTATTTAAATATGAAAACACATGGAACTATACTGCGAAATTTCGCTGCCTACCATACAAGCAGTACGTCTTATATTGAATTATATGAAGTATTTTCTGGTGATATTTTTCTAAGGTTCAATTTTTAGTGCTCACTTTATCGCGAATGACCTATAACCGCCTGAGACATGAAACCTTAAAAATTACTACCAGTGGGTCGATAGGTGGCATAGAATGATTATTCAACCCAAAAACATTCGCATGGAATGTACAAACCTACACGTGTAACATAACCTACAATTGTGCGTATAATAACCTGCAAAATTTTGCGACATGAATGAGAATAAATTTAACAGATTCTTCAGTTGTCATGTTACATAACCTGCAATTAAGGAACATTACAATCCACATTAATTGATATTAATTTGTTACAATTTCCTCAAAGGAATAAAATAAATAATTTACATAATATGAATTAAGTGGTATGTATCACCTAGTCAGGTTGGTAAATTTACAGAACTGGTTTATATCAAATTATGCAAAATTATGGACGGAAATAAGGGACAGCATGTAACTTATCCTACAAGATTTTTTCATCTTGGTATTGCTAGCCAGAAAGTATGACTACCTTTTTTTTTGTAGTTTCTTGTAAAAAAAATTTGCAACAAACAATATTATTACACACCAACCTGTGGGCACTTACAGACGTTCTTTAATTATTTTTTCTTGTAGTGCTAAGACAGTATTTTTATTCAGGAGAAATCTCATAAAAATTCTTGGTCATCCATCTGCAGGTGATTTGGGCGTTCCCGAAATAATATTGGATGTTTATGAAGTATAGTATTTCTTCATCACCATCTTCAAATGTATAAAAATAAAATCTTCTACATGTAAAAAAAACCTCTACCCTTTTCTGCTGCTCTCTTTAAAATTTCTTCCTGTATATATTCGGGGCTCGCTACGCGTGCCCTTGGTTTTTCTTAAACTTTTTTTTGTATTTTGCCATCATCTTTTTTTTTAGACACCTGGCCATCCGAGCACGGTGCATCCTGCTGCTGGCCTCACACTTGTCCTTCGGGGGCCGCGCTCAACATGTCCCCCTTTTTTTCAACACTTTTCGCCAATCACTTCTCTTGGCCGGCAAGTAACATAGTGCTGGCCGCGGCCGAGTCCTTACAAACTCTTCGCACTTGTAGTATCTCTTCATCACCATCTTCAAATATGGTGATTTATTTGAAATAATTTTGCTAAGACGTCTCAGAAAGCCAACAGTTATACAAGAAAATAATACAAGAAACGAACCGAAATTTGATGAAGTGAACACGTGCGTAAAAAACATAAACATGAAAAATACTATAAGGGAATAAATTGTTAGATCACAAAAATTAAATTAAAGTCAGAGATTCTGTGAAATAGCTAAATGGAAAAAGATAATAACAAAGCAAATTATGAAACCACTGTCAAAAAACACGTCATCCTGACTTATTCTGTCTGTCTGTGTGTGTATATGTATGTATTAATGTATGTATTAATGTATGTATGTATATTTATTTATTTAAGGACAGGAATTTTTGGTGAAAAGATTTTGCCCCACTTTATTTCAGTGCCTTACGTGCACACCTGCAGCTCAACATCATGGCTATTGACAGAGTGTTTTTGTGCAGAGTCGTTATTCATTTGATTGTGCTAATCAGTACATGGATAACTGCTACATATTACGTCTGTGATTTGCGGGTTTAACCTCCACACGCTGGGTGTTACGGCGGCCAATCACTGACCAAAAATCAGAGATGCAGGTGCGCGCGTAAGGCACTGAAACAAAGTGCTGCAAAAATATTTTCGCGAAATATGTGTGTGTGTATGTGTGTGTGTGAAAGAGAGAGCTTTGGAGCGTAAGAGAGGACTAAGTACAGTACTACGTTGCCACATTGTGCATGTAAAATGTCGCCGTAGATCACCATTTTTCATAATAACTTGCGGTTTTTTGCTTTACTGTTATAAACGATACCAATTTTTTGTGACCATGTTGAACACGAATTGGTAAGCGTCATGCCAGCACTGCCCATGTATTGCTGTATGATGCAAGCAACAAAGTGTAGTTTGTAAAGATTTTACACGGTTAAAAAAATACTTCCCCAGGTGAGGCTCGAACTCACAACCCCGGCATAGCTCGGACACTGTCATATAAGTACCGTGCGCTAACCAATTGCGCCACTGGGGAGCACGAATCATGCAGTTCTTCCACTGCCAATAATATGCATTGTGTGAGACCTATGAATATGTAATACGGTCAACGGTCAAGTTCAGTCGTTTTCCTCGTCGGCCGCCGCGCCGGCGCGGAGTGGGACTACCGGAGTGCTAGAATCACAATGGCGCGAAAACTGTCGCGACGCGATGCGACTCCAAATTTCTCGTTGTTGCAAGTAGATTGTCTGACTCATGACTAATACCGAATAAATGTTAAATATAAATTGTTCCTTGGCCCCTTCTCACGACAGCCATCCATTGATGTTTACATGATTTTTATTACTCTTTCCTGTTTGTAATATATTTTCTGTACCCACTGGTACTATTACCACGAGTGAAAAAAGTCACAACCACACGGTTCCTTAAAAAAAGATTTTGATCAGAATATAATAACGAACAAAAATCTCTCGCAAAATAAATAAAAACAATTAACTACCAACTACTAGTAACCAGTTAAACCAACATTTGGGCACAAAATTAAAATCCCTTTTTTCACCTTTGTTGCGTCCGCTACGCGAACAAACACTAGTTTGTTTCTATCCTGAAATCGTGTCGCGTCCGATATTTTTGTCGCGCCGACGTCATAGAAGCCTCGGCGCTGATTGGCTGCCAAAAATTATTTTATTCGCGTTGTACCCATCATGTCGTGTCCGTCACGGTATTGTTGTTCCAGCTTAAGATACACTTCTTTTAGGTTGAAATGCGGGGCTGCAACAGATTTGGACATGAGTCAACCCGAACTACCGTAAAGTGAACAAGGATTGGAAGTGTGTTAGCCTAATAATAAAATTTTCAATACAGAATTGTCGTGTAAACGTGGAGTGAACCTTGGTCAATCATTGTATAGGGACTTATTGCAGCCATCAGTGAGCTACTAGAACAAATGATTCAAGAAACAAAGACGTAAATATTTATGTATGATTTGGTTTGAATTTATTGCTCAGCAGGTTTACTGTAACTTATTTTACCCTTCCCTTTATTTCTAGCGAGATAAACGGTATTATTTGATAACACGCCCAGGTTGTTTATCACCTCTTTAAGCTTGAAACGCATTGCAGCGAGCTACAAGTAATCATATTTGGAAGAAACAACGCAACGCGCATTACGTGTGTACATCTACGAAAAGAAAACACATTTCAAACAATGCTTGTATCAGTTGAAAAATTAGGATCGCTTATTGGGAACACGATTTTCAAGACTCTCAAAATTGCTAAAAATACCTTTTTTAAACTGCCGTATCTAGGAACATTCCAACCGGATTCGAATAACACAGTAATAGAAACAAGCGCTGGAATTTTAACCATAAGTATTAGATATAAAATAATACGGTCACCGCTTAAAGGCCCATAAGAAAATGAATAGTAAAGCTCTGCGCGTCAGTTGCTGGGTTTGCGTGTAGAGGCGATAATACATTACATAGGCCGACTGATGTCACTCTTAACACTCCATCGGTTTTGGGCCTCACATACACCAACGCAGCCTACCTAGATAAGAACATTAAGGCCTTTGCACAATATAATACTTTAAACTTTGACTCTACATCCCCGTTACTTAATGTATTTCCTCAATACCCAATACAAACGCAATGTAAAAATAACGACAGTGGAAAAACAATTGAGAATATTTTTTTTAACGGAAATATTATGTTGTTAATCATTACATATTTGCCATAAGATCATAGCACTTAAATGTGCAGAAAATAAGCCCCAATATTTGAAACGTTTATTATATTTTGAACGGGGATCTCTCGTTTCCCCCGCACTCTCATTCCGGCGTTGTTCCGTACTCACCTCATGTGACCCCTCGCCAGCGCTGAACACATCGATGTTGAAGCGTTGGCAAAAATCTCTCACTCTCTCTCACATTTTAATATATATATATATATATATATATATATATATATATATATATATATATATATATATATATATATATATACCAACGTCTTGCATTTCTTGTACGAATACATCACAAACGCTAATTCCAAGATTTTCCAAGTACATTTAAGACATATTTCTTTAAATTTTCATTAAATCCCTGTACTGTAAAATCAAATTATACTTAGAAATAAACATTTTTATTAAAACAAACATTTTTATTGGTTCTCTGCACTATTTCAGTTTATCGGAAACGAAAAGTCAAGGCTACTTGACTTTACCATTGCTGACTTCATTAGCAGCTGAAGTTTTCTCTTGTGTAACCGCTTTTACATAACCAAATAAACGATTCAGTTCAATATGGTGACAGCTTCTTCTTCGTTCTGTTCAGTCCGATGGGTTTTTTAGCTGAACGTTTAAATCCGGATCCAGCACTAATCCATCTCAGCAAATTGACTGAATTTTTCACTCCCCTCCTACTTCAGTCGGATTAAACCGCGATAAAAATACAATTTCAATCAGGAAATTCCAACCCAGATTCTTCAGTCCACTCGCGAGTTCATTCCGGCTTGAGCTCTTATTTTAAACGTAATGTATGACACCCATTTTTTAAAATTTGTTTTTCTGTACTCAGTTGGCTGATTACAAAATTATATATATTAATCTACAGATCACACAAAGGCATTACGAAATAAATACTTATAAGATTAATTATATATTTCTTCTCAGACGTCAAATAAGTATCTTGAAATTTGAATAACAGTATGCAGGATCAATACGAATCATACCGACAAGTTTCGACAAGTAATTTCCTTGTTAAAAAGTAGGATTATGCGTAACTCTAATCCGGTAACCATCCTTGTAAGTGTAGCTGAAGTATAAATTATTTCTTTGATAATAAGATAGCCCAAATGAAATACGAATCCCTGGAAATAAGGTTAGTGTATTTTAAATACCAAATTAAAACGAATTAATATTGTTATGTCGATGAAACTTGTCCATTAAAACTGAAATGAAATATTATAACGGCATTTTTATTTTGAAAATTCAACGCTGTAACACATTCAGGTTTTCCTTTTGGATTATTAATGTACTCACTTTCATGCATAATGAAACAAATAAGTCGTTTTATAAGACACTGCTTTCGAGAAATAAGCAACATTTGCAGTTTGTGCGTGAGGTTACGGGGTTAAATTATCCACTGTTGCGTTTGTCATGTGTTGTCCAAGCCGATATTCAATCATTATTTTGATTAAACTGCAGCAAATCGTTCTCCAACGACGTTCTTTTGTCCACATTGTGCATCATAATCATTATATTAACACCCTGACATAATTTTGGTAGTATGTTATGAATATTTGTTTAAATTGTAAACAATTCTAAAAGGGTTTCAATTAAGTATTTTGTGTGGTGGTGTTCCTTCTGTGCAGGAATTGTGACTGCTATAAATTGACAGCAAGCTGCACTGTTATCGCTATCGTAGCTGCCCGCGTTAAGAATTATATTATTATTATTATTATTATTATTTTTATTACTGTCTGCAGAAACCAGAATATGTGGAAGCTGTAACGGTTTATCGAAATTTTTAGATAATATCATTTAGACTCTGCCGTGTCTACAGTTTCGGTACGTCTTCCGAAACTGTACTTTAGGCGTAAAATCGGTAAATCCGAGATTACGGGTGATATCCACGTCCTAATTACAGTCCTCTTTAGCGTTGGTTTGCGTCCCACGCTCCGTGGAGCCAGCTGTTGAGGCTGGGGTCTGTGGACCGCTTGTAGGAGCATCGACTTATCTGTGGAGGTCCCTGGAGCGACAGACATCATCTCCCTTGTTAGTCGCGAGGCGATATTATCCCCGCCTCCTTTAGGTCCCTCGTCTTAGCACGCATCATCTTTGCCGGCCAGTGTTTACGTCCATACGTCACCCTGTTAAGGCAGGTTCAAAATTTAAAAAAAACATAAGCACAGGACATATATCATAACAGTAATAATTGTGCACGAATTGTAATAATTGTGCACGAGTTGTACAAAATTAATTCACAATTTGACTGTAATGTCAAGCCAATGACTTTTTTTCGATCAATCTGAAATATCCGTTGCTGTATGGAAGAAAACCGAAGGGAATCGTATTAGGAGATAGGCCTAATAGGAAATATAGAAACAAATACCCAATTAACCGCACGGTAAAACATTATTTATTATGTAGCAACATAGTATTTGACACTACAATTTCTCACTCTAGCTTAATTTTACTTACGGCCTCCGACGCGCGAGGTTCTGGGTTCGAAACCCTGCACGGACGTGAATGTTTGTGTAATTTACTTAGGTTTAGTTAGTTTGTGGGCCTATCTGCATAAAACTAGTGGACGTTAATTAACTCTCTAAAAATAAAAATAAGATTGTTTTTATTCTACTGACATTTGGAGGTTAAACTTACTTGACGGACATTCAGTAAATCATTTGCTGTGATTGGTTGCTGTCCTATACGTCCACACAATACAATAGCCTATAACCGTTTCCTATGCCAGCATCTCTACGCACACGACTACTCGAGCAGTTGTGAATCGGTATGTAAGAAAACACAGGGATTAGTTCTTGTGCGAACGACCTATGTTTTATTCTTGCTGTTATGTATATCAATAGTGAACCGACATTTATTCTCCTTCACACGTAAGGGATGTGAGTGCTTCAGTTTCGTCTGAGGATTGCTTGAGACGCCACTGATTTTTGGCGATAAGAGTTTTGCGACAACTTGCCTTACGTGCACATCTGCAGTTCTGCCTCGTGGTCAGCGATTGGATGTTTTCAGCTCCCAGTGTCTTGGACATACACATTCGCACGAGGGGTGCAAGGAGAGCGGCTGCACCCTCATTTGCGCTTGTTTCGTAAAATACATCAAATAAATTAATTGTTTTGTAACGTTAAATAGTAGAACTGTTCTAGTTTCTAGAGGGTCCGCGGTGGCCGGATGGTCAGACCATCCGGGTTCGATTCCCGGCGGGGTTGGTCCCCGGATTTTCGTATGTGGGAATCGTGCCGGACGATGCCGTTGGTCGGCGGGCTTTCTCGGGGATCTCCCGTTTCACCCGCCCTTACATTCCGGCGCTGCTCCACACTCACCTGTCATCCCTCACCAGCGCCGCCGAAGACCTCGATGTTAAGCGCTGACCAAAATCTCTCACTCACTCGTTTCTAGATTCCAAAATGTTTATGTAATTAAGTTTTTAGTTGATTAAAATTAAAATTTGTGTTTAAAGAGCCAGCAAAAGTTAACTGAAGAACACGTGGAATCAGAAGCCTTTTTAAGAATTAGACCTGCTATTTTTGTTATAAATTAATTAAAAGATTTTCATTATTCAGGCATAATATCTTAAATTATTACGTTTTCTTACAATAGTGTATTCAATACTTTAATTCAGAAACTCCGTAAATAGTGATAATTTGGACCGAATTCCTGCCCCCTCCCCATTTTTTTTGGGGGGGGGGGTTTGGATTAAAGAGTAAGTTAAAGGTTTCTGAGGCCTGCGCACTCCTGTGGTCTTGCCGAGCGAGGTAGCATGACGGTAACACGCTGGACACGCATAATGGAGGAGCCGGGTTCGATCCCCAGCCCTGGCCATCCGGATTTCGGTTTTCCATTGTTTCCCGAAACCGCTCCAGGCGAATGCTGGAATGGTTCCTTAAGGGCCTTGTTACGGAGTTTTGCAGTGATTTCGAAAATATTTTTGTATTGATACCTAATACTCATATCAAAATTTCGCTGCACAGTTTTGACACTTATATATTATAATGAATAGCTGAATTTTTTTGTAGAATTATACTGAACGGTTTTTTAGATTTCATTACCCAAGTACCACGTTTTTCGTCGTGAAAATAGGCAAAAATGAAGGAAATTATTTTTTTGCTGGCGAATGGTACACTACTTAAAATAAACGTGTCCACAGTATTGTACATTGTGTGATTGCACATTGACTCAAATTTTTTCAAAACTTTTAGTTAAAAAATATTTCAGTTATTGGCACCAGTCTGAAAAAAACTCGGGAACAAGCCCTGAACAAAGGCCATGGCCGACTCCTCTCCCAGCTCCTTTCACTGTGTCAAGTTGTTTGTCACCGTCTATAATGACCTTGCTGTAGACGAGACGTTAACCCCACTTACCTTACCTTATCTATGGTCTTGATGGTTCTAGTCGCTAATCACACACGTGCGGTGTCTTAAGAGGACTGTGTACTCAGCCGTTGGATGGTGTTATGGCGTGTCATGGGAATACTTTTTTACGCGAAACCACCGAACTTAATCTTATTGTTGTTATCTATGTAAAGAACACCCACTTGAAACTACGTATGTCGCTCTTTGAAAATTCTGAATGCTTGTTAGTAACATGATTTTTGGGCCTCTGGAAATGGCTAAAAACGTCTTGTTTAGACTGCTGTAACTCTGAAAATATACGACTTGAATCCGTAAATTGCAAAATGAGGTGCATGCATTGGTCTTTACTTCACACTATGCAAAAATAAAATTTTAGATCACCGCTTAAATTGCCATAGGAAAAAGAGTTCTACGAAAACATTGCACGCCAGTTTAACGCGCTGCGAATAAAGACAAAGTGAATATCGTCGAGAGTAGTATTCTGGCTCTTATCGAACAGCTGTTCTGCGCGTCAAACACGGATTTTTCAAACCAGTACACAGTACTCTTAATAACCTTACTCTCATTGCCACAGTCAAATGAACGACTCCTCATAAAAGACATGCTGCCAATATAGGTCATTCGGGATCATGTGAGCACTAAAGACGTAACATTTGAAAGAAAAAAAACGCTAGCCATTACTTAAAATGAAATGAAACATTATCAATAGTTATCTTACTAGCTGTATTGTTTGTTAGCGAATTGTCGAATATAGTTCCGTGTATTTTCACTTTCAAATGCAACAATACTGAAATAAAATCAGCAGGATTCTATAATTTCTGTTCTGTATATTTAATAAACTTATTTTAGCAAACTTTACAGGTTCATACTGACTTCACAGTTTATCTTATACACGCAGTCATCAAGTGACGTGTACAGAGAGGTTAGACGAATTGGCTGTAAATAGAAACTTAGCAGTTATTTTTTTTTTTTAGTGTTGACTTTATTCCGAACCGCCTATAATCATGAAGCATGACTACAGATGTCCAGTTAACACATTGAATAATGTTTGTGGGCAGTTATTTTCGCATAAAACAGTAGTTCCAGGAACAGCTTACGATAAAGTAACTCAAAAACAACTTTAGATATTCGCGAAAATGTTTTGTGCCAGCTTAACCTTCAAAACACTGTAGTTTGTTGTGACATGTCTGATATGGTCTGCAGACCAATAATAGGCAACAAATATTGCAACTGCGGGGTTGTTATTGGCTCAGTCAAATGGGGTAACAGCTCCAAGTACGAGCGAAAGCCAGTAATATTTTCATAACCTCAACTTGTGCGGAAACCCATCAAACAGTCAAGTTTTACCGCGATAAACCATTATCTCTAACCATTAATATAGACTACTAGCGGTCCAGAATATTACACTGTGTGTCTCAAATGGTTAGAAGTACGTCAATTTCGCGGATTCATCTGGCAGCAGCCTAGACTTGTCAGTCCTATACACCCACTGGTCACAATCGATTATCTATTGGCTTATAACCGTACAAGCAGGTAGCAAGCGATAGCACTTCGCATTATTTCCTTATTTACTACTGGCTTGCAGTAGTCAAACGCGTTTCGTAACAACTGCCAGCAAGTCACAGATATGACAATGAAGTATACATAATTGGCGTTCAACCTGACCTGGAATGTATCTGCGAGATTTACGTACCTCTACTAATGGTTTATTACGAAGCTCATGGTATACTCGTTAACTGCGAATTATATTATTTAAGTAAGTAAAATGGTTTTCACTCTTTGAATGACAATGCAACATACTAATTTTGACTTTGGCGCACCGTTATGAGAAAACTACGCGAGCTAAAATTATTTTGTAATAAGAAACTCTACTCATAAGCACCGTCTCCAAAACTAACACATTCATAAAAATATCACATTATGATTTTATCCCACCTGAACAACCTTAACTACGATGGCTTTCAACATTGGTCAGTAACCTTGGACAGCCTATATACGGTTTTTTCCCCCACAGACCGTCTCATCTTTCCTTGCCCGCAATAAATCCCGCTCAATTTTTTTTCCCGTCTCGTGATCACCTTCAGAGTGTACGTCGTAGACATTATGTTCGAGCGGTGACGTTTACAAACAACACCCCCACCTCTTTTTCCTTCTCCACTCACCACCAACCATCGGGCATCATACAATTTTCCACTTAGACGTGGGCCGACAAATTAAGCTGAAGGTTGTCGTCGAACGTTTTTTGCCTAGTAGCTATGAAACGCATACCTAATAAATAGACGCATCAAGGTTGATTGAGTAATTTTGAAAACAATTTTTGAAAGCAAAAATTCCTGCTCCGAACTACATGGAATTTTATCCAGCTATTATTACTAGGTACGCTGGTTATTCACGCAAATATTTTTGTGCAAGCAAAATTTAACTGATTTACGCGTGCACCAGGCAGTTGTTCGGTTGTTTCGGCAATTACAAGTTTAATCGAGTGAGTGAGATATTTTGGTCAGCGCTTAGCATCGATTTCTTCTAGCACTGATGAGGGGTGATATTATGTGAGTATGGTTCAACAACAATTGTGAATAATTTTCTGTATCGTTTTCTCTTCTGTACTCACAGATACTCTCCTCAGGTCAATGTCTACCTTGGTTTGTACTCTCAGTGTGTCGAGACGAGAACACACACATAAGTTGCTTTAAGTGTACGTCCTTTGGCCGCTTGCTCAAGTCTAGGTTATGTAGGGCCGCTCCGGAAGAGGGTGTGGTAGATAAATAAGCACTTATTTCTACAATTGAGATCTACACTTTTGGAAAGTCAATCCTATAGAAAAATTATATAACAACAATCCTTGACAATTGTATTTGTGAACTTTATGAGCAATCATTTACCCAGAATGATGCATTTGCTAAGCGTGATATCTTGGGGGCGCAGGAATTAAGTCAACACGGAATTGACTCAACTCCGCTCTTTCTTATATACAGGCCGGAATTTAGTCAATCCGGAAATTATTCAACTCCGGATTTGTATTTTTAACACGAAACCCCAAACGAAATCAAGTTAACTTCGAGTTAGCTCTATTCTGTGTTATAAAGTGTAAAGCCCAAACGAAATCAAGCCAAATTCTAATTAGCTCTATTCTGTGTTATAAAGTGTAAAGTTTCTAAATCGAAATTTGTACCGGTATTAAGTTAACCCGGAATTGACTCAATTCCGGATTTTAACTAAGTAGTTTTCAGCACAAAAATCTTATTTTCAACTACCTCTACCGGAACTCATAAATGGGACCGGAATTTAGTCAACCAGGAATTGACTTAATTCCGGAGTTTTCATGTTGCTATAACGTTTTTAAATTCATTGGAATTACGTCAACCAGAATAGGGTAAACTTTTGTTGACTCTGTTCCAGGTACGTTTCAACACTGGCGCTTTCTCAAGACGTAGAAACATGTCAACCGGAATTAAGTCAATTCCGAATATTTTGGTACTATTGTCCGAGTTTTATGGTACTGGTGCTTATAAAACTATAAATTTCGAACTGCCCATCTTATTTTGAAAATCGTACAGGAATTACGTCAACCCGGATTTAAGTCAGCAAAGAAGATTATGTTCAAGGTGTACGCCATAGAAAAATTAAATTTTTTGTATGTACGTCACACTAGACTGATCAATTTAAGACAGATATAAAGTGTTAATTTTCTCAGTTAAAAATGTGATCCCGTAAATTTTGCTTGAATCACGGTGAAAATCATAATTTTGCATGTGTTATGCCCCACAAATAAGGATAACGAACTTACAGAAAGTAAGTAATTCCCATTGATAGCAAATGCAGTGATGTATCTCTAGACATGTTAGTGAATTAAAAAGGTGCTACCTTTCTTTGTTTTTGTAAATTGGTTAAATATGGACAGACAGAAAATGGTGCTATGTCGTCCTATTTACAAGCCACTTGACAGCTAAAGCGCAATCAGCTGGCAAGTTTCTGAAAGATGCTTATAGGTTGCGGTTAATTGACAAGCCCCAGGTGAATATCTGCAAACAAAGCTTTCGCAAGACTCGCCAAGACACTGGAAGCATTTACGTCTAGCAGTCTTTCGGAAGACGATAGTAAGAAGCAAGAGGTGGAGTAGCTGCTAAATGACAAGCTGTTGAAAGCTCTTCAGAAAGTTCTTAGAAATGGTTACACTTAAGGGATTGTTCCCGAGTTTTTTTTTATGACTGATTCCAATAACTCAAATACTTTTTAATCAAAAGTTTTGAAAAAATTTGAGTCAATGTGCAATCACACGATGCACAATACTGCGGACGCGTTTTTTTTTTTTTTTAATAATGCACCATTCGCCAGCAAAAATTATAATTTCCTTCATTTTTGCTTATTTTCACGACGAAAAACGTGGTTCTTTGGGTAATGAAATCTAAAAAACCGTTCAGTATAATTCTACAAAAAAATTCAGCTACAAATTATAACATATAAGTGTCAAAGCTGTGCAGCGAAATTTTGATATGAGTATTAGGTAGCAATAAAAAAAAATATTTTCGTAATCACTGCAAAACACCGTAACAAGGCCTTAACAATATTCTATCGAAACTATTTAACCTAAATAACGCCCCAATTCGAACCCAGAGCCTCTCGCGCCGCAACTGACGCTCGAACGAACTGCGTCACGGAGATATGCTAGCCTCTTGTAGATACAGGCCTCAGACTCGCGATTCACGAAAATTAGACCATCCGAGATCAAAACATTCCTCACGCCCCATCTCGTAATAGCATTGTTTATTAACTAAAATATTTGCGATTTCGAGTCCTTAATAATGTATTTTATTGTTGAATTCTGAAATTTTATTATAGATTTCTTTATGCATTTTTTTCTTTATTACTGTGCAATGAATTGTGAACCTATAAATATTGTTTTAGGTATACAGAACAAATAATAATGAATGCAGTATATGAACAGTCAACTACCGTCAAATATAAAAAGAGGAAAAAATCATCTCCGTCAAAATTTAAGGTCATTTTGCAAAACTCACAAACATAGTCACATTGTTTTAAAATGCATTGCCAACACCAAAAATCTTATGTTGACTTAATTCCGGGTTGAAGTAGTTTTGTAAACGCCAAATAGCGTACCATAAAACACGAACTTTAATACCAGAATATTCGGAGTTGACTTAATTTCGGTTGACATATTTTCGCGTCTTGAGAAAGCGTCAATATTGAAACGTACACGGGACAGAGTCAACAAAAGTTGACCTTATTCCGCTTGACGTAATTCCGGTGAATTTAAAAACTTAATAGCTACATGAAAAATCCGGAATTGAGGCAAATCCGAGTTCACTTAATTACGTTTCGTATTTTGGGGGAAAATTAGAATCCAGAATTGAGTAAACTTCGGTTGAATTGATTCCGGCACGGTTTTCATGCTATAAACGAGGCAAAAAATCCTGAATTGAGTCAATTCCTGGTTGACTCAATTCCGGTTCCATTTATGGGTTCCAAAAGAGGTTGTTGAAAATCCAGAGTTGATTCAATTTCAGTTGACTTAATTACGGTAAGATTTTTGTGCTGACAACTTTGATTAAATTCCGGAATTGCTTCAGTTCCAGTTGACTTTATTACGGTAAGATTTTTGTGCTGAAAACTACGTAGTTAAAATCCGGAATTGAGTCAATTCCGGGTTGACTTAATTCCTGTACAAATTTCGGTCTAGAAACTATAAAATTTGTAATCCGGAACTGAGCCAACTCCCGGTTGACTTAATTCCGTTTGGGGTTTCGTGTTAAAAGTATAAATCCGGAGTTGAATTAATTCCGGATTGACTTAATTCCGGCCTGTAGGTATACAAGAAAAAGTGGAGTCGAGTCAATTCCGAGTTGACTTAATTCCGGCCTGAATACAAGAAAAAGCGGGGTTGAGTCAATTCCGAGTTGACTTAATTCCGCGACCCCATCTCTTGCACCGAAATTAAATGTACGAGATTTCGGCGTCAGAGATTGTTCTTCAGATATACGTTACTCGAGAAAAACTTTGGTTCAGAAAGTTGGCAAAACTATTGTCTGGTATTGCTGTTATATTTTTAATTTTTCTAAATTGGCTGTGAGAAACCCACAATCTTAAACTGATGTTCTTAGCGCTGAATTATATGCCACGCACTCTTAAAAAGCATGTGATCTTTGAATGAATTTTGCAGTGGGAGAGTATTACAAACTGATTTGTTTTGTTTGATGTACGCCATTGGTAATGGATGTCGCTGAGTCGTAGAAATACCACAGAACTCAATTCAAAACGGAGAAATGCGCAGCAAAATAAAAACGAAGAAACAAACCAAGGAAACCAGACATGGCTGAATCAACAAACATACACGTAAATCCGAAATAGAAGTATAGTCGGTATACAATAAAAAAATAATGTCAAAACAGACAAGGACCAAATAATATACATGGAAAAGACTACAATGATGGACAAAGACAATAACACAAATGAACACAGAGACATAAATGGTCGTGGACAAGACAACACAGCCAACAGACCATGGGAATGTTATGGGAACTGGCGAAGTAGAGGTGTGTGTGTGTGTGTGTGTGTGTGGCACTGAGGAGTGCAATAGGTTTGTAATAGTGTCGGTGTTTCAGAGAGGGAGAGGTGTGAAGAGGCATAAAGAAATCTATTGTGAAAGGATGTGAATTGCATGGGGATTGGTCATGAGTGGGTAATGTGGAGGTAAAGAGTTAAAGGAAGTCATCTATCAAGAATTGTCGGCAGTACCTGCCTCTGAAATCTGTGTCCTGGCAACCCCATGACACTTGTTGATTATTGAACTCTCCAGCAATGATCATGGAACTGTCGAGGGTGAGCAGGCACGATTGCCCATCTGCAGGAAGTGCTCCATGTGGTGGAATGTATACAGCAAACAAACCATCCCAACATTTCCGATTAAAGATAATAATCGTAATTATTTAAAGAAAACCGCTAGTATAAGAACTTCTATTTTATTTTCTTCCGTGGCGGGTGAGCAATTCTGAAGGATAAATATTTTATGGAAAATTTTTACATCTGTCAGCGATCGGCCGCTCACATTCGCAGAATGCCTCGATTGCATCGTGGTTTCAGCGTCGTTTTAGCAAGAAGACACATTTGTGACGAGCAGATATTATAATACATTTTGAGGTCAAACAAAATATTAAGTTACTAAAGTGTTCTCAGGACTGCGTATCATGCTATCAGCACATGGGTCATTGTTTGTTTCGCCGCATTCAGCACATCACATTGACCTATAGGAAGTGAAAGGAACACTTCGTGAATTCAATGACCTGCATGTTAGAATCCGCTGACCTGTATACTCGAGACCCGACCATTTGTCTATCAGCTGCTGCTCATTAGAACAACACACGATTAACGAATAAGACGGGACTTGAGTATACTGTTGCGAGCCGCGACTGTCTGGCTGGGCGGTGTAGTACGATACTGTGGTGGCGGAGCTAGGACACCCCCTTCCCACTCACTCCTCGGCGCCGTGGCTGTCGGGCAGGGCGGCGAAATACAATACAGTGGCGGCAGCGCTAAAAGGCCTCGTCGGGTGCCGCATGGATTGTATTACTCCATGATAACCACCTGCG
>PNEQ01026534.1:0-11654 GCA_003012365.1 Medauroidea extradentata | reverse complement strand
CCACGCGCCGCCAGGCAAAAAGCCTAAGCCATCGCGGGTCGCTACACGGACGGCGAGAACAGCCTCGTCTCGACACGCCTCGGTTACGTTATATCAGCAAGACCCTTCCTCTCAGGGAGATTGGCTTACAATGAGATAGGGGAAGGGACAAGGCAGATGGCTCGCACCCCCACCACTGCGACTTCCTCTAGACACGTCATTGTGATGAACCACGCCCCCGGCCCTTAGCCACGCCTCTTAGCCTACTCGAACACGTGGCACGGAGAGCTATCTTCAAGGTTACTATCAGTCCCCGTAAGTCTTAACCGAGGTATGTTTGATTTGTGTAGACAGCAAATATATGTAGAAAGGTTAGAAACAGTGTCTCACGAAAGACTTTAAACTATAAGAGTAGTCCTCCTATCTGGTGAAATAAAGAGATTCCCAACAGAATCACTCCAGCACCTGTAATGTTAAATTGAAGCAAATCAGTAATATGCAATATTATGTATCTATTCCCCCACTCCACCACTTCCGCAAGAATCATGAAGCAAGGATTTTTTTATTTCACAGTGTTCTCGCTCGACAATTGCTGAAACAGGTGTTACCGAAACATTCTCACTATATTATCTACTTACATTAATTAACACTTGAGTTCTTTAATCTCAGTCATTTTGAAGTTAATGTTACGTTTTAACACAATTTACTAAACACACTCGTTAATAGCTACAATTGAAAACTTTTGGGACTATAAAACATACTACAAAGGAATATGTTTACTTATAGGTACAGTTCAATATTGGAAACATATATTAATTTACAGGTATTCAACGTACGTCCAACAACATAATATCGTTACTTAGGCCTAATTGCAATAACTTTTGAGAGTGTAACGTGCGAATTTACCCATTATTTCACTTTACACATAAACAAACGAATTTTACTCTCAGTTACTCAATGAAATCACATGAGTAAAGATTTTTACTCTGCAAAGATGCTCAGAGTAATTACTTCGTAGTTTTGGGACACCGCCAGAGTAAGTAAGATTTTTGCTCCAAAAGTTTTGGGACAAGCACGGAGTAAATTTTACTTGCATAGTAACGTTTTGGAACGCCACCCAGGTGGTAACTTCTATAAAAGAGATTGTTGAAGGAACTGTCCAGAGCAGTAACGACAATCAAACTGTTTTGTTGTCCCTATTTTAACACAAGTATGGTACCTACAACTATACTCTTTTTTCTGTGTGTATAGATGAGGGTATAACGCGAAAATGTTTTGTGTCAACATACCCTTGAAAACGCTATATAGCTGCTTGCAATTTGACACAACGTAGCTGTCTGCAGACACATAACAGGTATCAAATATTACAACAGCGGGATTCTTATTGGCTCAGTCAAATAGGGTAACAACTCCACATAGAAGCAAAAGTCAGAAATCATTTGATAAGTTGAACGTACGTTGAAACCCTGCAAACAGTCACGCTTCCCCGCGATAAATCACCATCTCTACATATATGCCATTTTTAAGATGCTGTACAAACATTTTCTTACCTAAAGAAAATAAATTTTACTGCTTGAAAATAAAAAAATCTTTAAAGATTACGGAAGGTTTCATAAGCGAGCATACACACGTAAAACGATACTTGAAACTTATTCCTAAGCCAACGTCATTTAGCACGTAGAGTAAGTAGTTGTCGAATAAACTTCTTGCTACCAGAGCTGTGAACAACGCTTCACAACCGGCCATTAAAAAAAGTGCGACTCTTGTACGAACGTTAAGACTACTGATGCATTTGTGCGTAGAGCACATGAAAAAAACAATTTTTGTGGCCGCTACTAACTATTTTGTTGGTATTCGCCCAGAAAAACATTTTCTTTGCTCGCCACAAAAACATTTGTCTGTCACTACTAAAAAACTGTGGTCGTCAACAAATTATTTTGGGTTTAAAAAAAAAATTTGGCGGGAAACACGTCTTCCAGAGTTATTCTTTTAGTGGACATAAATAATTCGCAGTACTTTCATTTTATGTGGCATAACATACACGCGGCGACCATATAGTATCATTTGTGGAAAAGTATGGTGTAAATACAAATGATAATTTCAATATTTATGATTTATGTATCAGGTCAGAATTTCTAGATACAGAAGTGTAAAAAGTCAGTTATTGGTAGACACATTGGGAAATCGTGGGAAAAGTTGAATGTCTGCTATGCTGCAACGTGCTGTGTATAACAGTGAAGGTTTAGTATTAATATTGCCTGCTATTGTTTATTCGAAGCAATGTTTCTCTCTCCAAAAGACCCAGTTATAACTGTACAGCTTTAACACAGAAAGTGTGCGATTTTTCTTAAAATTGCAAGCGTGTGTCTCAAATTACATAATTCTGTTAAAAGTGGCATAAATATACTACAGTTTACTGTAGACTATGTCGACTTTAAACATTCCCCGTGATTTTCCAATGTCTCTAAGCGTTATTAGTAATAAAATTTCGAGCGCCCCCCCCCCAAAAAAAATAATTCTAATAGAACGTGGCGTATATTTTTGGAAACATAAATGCGCAGTTTAAAGACAATGTTCTTCTAATAAATAAACATAATGGGAACACGATATGCAGTATCGCGTAAAATAAAATACGTGTGTCACTCTACAAAACAGTTCATGCACCAATAGCGAGGACTTGCTTTAATTTCTTGTTGACAATCATCTCACTAATTGCTAGAGAATTGTACCTACAGTTCGATTTTTGCCCCACTTTGTTTCAGTGACTCACGAGCACATCGGCAGTTCTGTTTCAAGGTTATTGGTCGCGTGTCTTTGTTCAGACACGTTTCTCATTTGACTGCACCAATCAGAATAAGATTATTGTGAGTCTGTACGTCAATAATTTGCCAAGGCCAGTGAGAGTAAAATCATCCAATCACAGACGATATAGCACGAGCTGGAGGTGTGCACATTACGCACCGAAACCAAACGTTGCAAAAATCTTTTCGCCATAAAATCGTGGCTCTAGTAATAAATATAGAAATAACTCGTGGTGAAATCACGTGGTACGCGCATGCACGATTACAAGCCAATGAAATATCGGCTACGCCCAGTTCGTGTATAGGACTGAGAAGTCTACGCTGTTACCAGATGAATACGCAAAATAATCGAGCCTCTAATTATAATGTTACTGCGATACCACACGTATGTGATTTGCTGTAATACTTTAATATACGTTAAAGTTTAAAACATCCAGACACTGCAGTCACTTTCCATGAAGCAAAGGCTTCAGATGTGTACATCAGGCACTGATGACGCAGAAATATTATTACAAAAACTTGGGATTCCTTGACAAATACAAAAATCACGTTTCCTGCACTGCAATCGCCACATTATAGTCACTCGCAGCTTGCACTTTTCAGAAACATGGCTTCACAAGTAAAATGTAACGGGGGATAATTTATGTAATGCCACTTTGTGATCACTGACACAGCAGTACAACGTTGTTGAAAATGCATTCAGTTATTACTTTATTGTTTGTTTGCTCAGCGCCTGCCACGATGTGTCAAATAAGTCAAGGCCTTACTGCAAAACGATACGAACTTAAAGTTGTTTCAATTCTAGCTTGCGTCGAAAAGAAAACGCGAATTTTGCAGGTACCTAGTCATTGTCCTGATTTAGAGGAGGGCATTGAGCCCGCCCCTCCCCTTTTAAGGTCAGATTTATTTTCTTTTTTAATTGTTTTTAAATTTAAGTTTTTACTAGCACTACTCACTTTTTAAGACATAATTTATTTTAAAATTTTCTTACTTATGTAATTAATTTTTTTTGTGTGTCAACTCCTTATAAAACACCATTTTGCATCTCTAAAATCGAAAATTTCCCGGGAGATGACCCCCGGAGCCCCCACTTTTCGCTTATACACACTTTTTAAGGCATAGCCCCTCCCCTTCTCGCAATGCTGGATCTGCTACTGTACATATATATATATATATATATATATATATATATATATATATATATATAACTATACATAAAATTTTGGATAGCAATATAACTAAACACAATTTACAGTTTTCGTATTATGCTCACAGGTATGACAAATGACTCAGATTATGGTTTTGAATATGAATACAGAATAACTAATAAAGTACAAAAATAAATCAAAAGCGTATTGACATTAGTATCCGAGGACAGGGTATCAATCACATCCCTAGCACAGGATATTTAGGAATAGAGAAGTAAAACATCCGGTAGGACGATAAAGTCAGTCACACACGCCAGCAAAATTGCTTCGCTGGCTAGCAACATTACGGAAACGAGTACTGTTAATCAGCGTAAGGTGGCTGCCCTGCCAGTGGGCCGTCCGGACCAATAGGAAACCAACTGTAACATGCAACACAGAGGGCTATCAGCTACCTCGGGCAGCCAACAAGTGGCGAAGTTCGTCCTTATCAAATGAACCGCCACGTCATTCCACGTCTGTATTACTATTTAGTCCGTGGCGGTGATTTGTCAGACTTCTGAACTGGGCCAAGTAGGTCGAGTACCGTAGGATGACGTGAAAAAATTCCTGCGATGAAGAAGTGACAGAATGCGAAGGGGCGAGTCAACTTTAATGTCCAGCACGTAATGCACGTGCATAAAATTGGGGTAGATTCCGCCGGGACTCGAACCCGGTTCATCTATGTGGGAGGCGAGTAGACTACTATTGATATACTAGAGACCTGGAATTTTCGCGGGTTCAACAACCAGCCGGCTGGATTCCACACACCTGTGTATAGTGAGTTCGCGATAAAGTGATCACTTTTTAAGACAATTTTGACATGAGTAGTAGTTTAAAAATAATTCTTAATTTTACTTAAGACGTTAAATGTTGACTACGGCGCAGTGCAGGAAATATAATTTAATTACAACGAAAAAGGTAACTTAGGGTTTAAAAAGTGGTCACTTCATCTCGAATGGCCTATACACTCTGTTTTCAGCTGTTGCTCCAGTGAGTGGCCAGTTCCACATGTGATGAAGTAACTCAGAACTCATAAAGTGTTTTCATGCAGTTATGATACTGGTTCGCAGTCCTCCAGGATGAATTTTCGTAGCAGTGACGCAATCACGAATGTAACGACCGTGTACAGGAAGTTTGAAATATATCATATACTCAAATGAATTCGAGTAATTTACGCGTCCCTAGGACTATTACCAACTGCAACCCCAGGCAAAGTCTACTTCGAAAGAACAAGTGGCCTTTCTCAACAGCTCACAAGTGTCATTTCAGAAACTATCACACCTTGCATGTGAAGCCATGCTTGTGTAAAAAGTGCAAGTTGCGAGTGACTGTAATGTGACGGTTGCAGTCCAGAAAACGTGTTTTTATAATAATATTTGCAATGGGGTGTGTGTGACAAACTGAAGTGTTTGTTAGATTCAAGCTATTGCTAGAACAAGTGACTTATTCACTGAAAAAAAAAGTATAGTTGTAGGTACCATAGTTCTGTTAAAGTAGAGACAACACGACAGTTCGGTTGTCGCTACTTCTCTGGACATTTCCTTCAACAATCTGTTTTGTAGCAGAAACAAATAGCCTTGTTGCTTTTACAAACCAGATGGTAACGTCTACAAAACAGATTGTTGAAGGAACTGTCCAGAGTAGTACCTACAACCAAACTGTTTTGTTGCCTCTATTTTAACAGAAGTATGGTACCTACAACTATACTCTTTTTTCAGTGCTGGTGAAAGGAATATAGAAACAATTTGTTTCAATACCTCGTGTGAACAACTGCAGCTTGGTTTCATGGTCAGCGATTGCTATGTTTTTAACTCTCAGCGTCTAGGATTATACCCGCAAATGACAGACGTGGTGTCGCAGTAACCTTTTTACAGTTGGCATAATTATATGAAGGACGCCTGATCATAAATACACTGTGCCAATAACCACGAAGCTAAGCTGCAGTTGTGCACATAAGTCACTGAAATGAATTGTTTCTAAATTCTTTTCACCAAAAATCACCTGCTCTAGCTATTGCTAGTGAATGTTGCTAAGTCGCAGAAGACCTGTAGTTGCATAAATGAGCTAAGTACAATAAAATTAGCAATAAGAATAGAAGAAACGTGCTAAGGAAGCCAAATAGCTGTATTCAACAAACACACAAGTAATTCTGAAATAGGAGTAGAGGAGATGCGGGAAGGAAAACAAAAAACGTAAATGTAGATTACTGATTTTCTTGTGCTTGGTTCTTTCATGCACCTCTGGGTTTTCTGCGACACAGTAACATTGGCTACCAATGTCATGTACCCAAGAAAACACTTCACTTTGTCGGTAGAGAAAATGCTGGAAACCAAACTGTGATTCACAAAGTACCACATAGGAATGTGCCAGCAGAACTTTTAGACAAGTGCACTCGTTCATGGAATAGACAATATAAGGGCGTTGCCAACTTTATAACCAAAATATTTTGCCAGCGTCACAAATTAGTTCAGCATAATTCCTTGCATTGTAGTAAAATTTACGAAATTTCGGCGAAAGTGATTGTAATCAAAAATAAGTATCTTTAACAAATATTTTGTCTAAGTGTATGCAGCAAGGATTTTCTAGGCTTGCTGTTATTTTATCATGTTGGAAGGAACATCTCATTTATGCAGATCTGCTAGGTAGTTATTAGTAGCATGTCTTTGTGTAGAGACGTCACATATTTGACTATGTCAACAGGAACAAGGTCACTACGACACCACACGTCTGTGATTCGCGGGTAGAACCATAAGACGCTGACAGTTATAAATATCCAATCACTGATAACCAAGCAGAGCTACAGGTGTGTGCGTAAGGCATCGAAACAAAGTGTCCCAAAAATATTTTGGCAAAAACCAGAGGCTCCAATGAAGCTGCTATATTCAATTCATGTTTTAGAACTTATTTACGTATCATGCACTGAAAAAAGAGTATAGTTGCAGGTACCATACGTCTGTTAAAATAGGGACAGCAAAACAGTTTGGTTGTCCGTATTTTAACACAAGTATGGTTCCTACAACTATACTTTTTTTTTTTTTCTTCAGTGTGCGAATTCGCTCGGCGCCTACGTACGACACATGTTGGGCTACGATTGCTTGATAAGTACTAGCTTTAAATATGTATACCAAATCAATTCGTATGATGAAAGGGTTTATTTTATACATTTTCTGGCCTGGCATTACTGGGTACCGCAACTCGGGGGTGAGTAAGGGGCAAACCCCTTCCCGTTGGTTTCCAACAAAGTAATTTGCGAGTGTAATTTTGTTCCCTTCAGTAATGCGTTATTTAACTTCTGGCTCCCTTCTGCCCCCCTTACCCTTCCCAGTTTTGTTAGTTGAAGGGCCATTTAAATTTGATTTTGTGTGCGAACTCTCGGAACATAAATCAAGAAAAGAATATTAGACCTACTACCCAGAAGTAAATAAAATCGGTTCTGTTACATAGCTGAATAGCGGATCCCGTAACAAACAGTACTTAATACCCACCATATGTTATGAATAAGCAGTTATTATCGGTTAAAATCTTGACGTAAGAACCACACATTGGAATTATAAAAAAGCTAATGAATGTATGTTGACAAACCCGTATTTTTAGGATTCTATAACAATGAAAATGCTTATTTTGGCGGGAAATTTTAAATCAATTTTTTAAAAATAAAAACCCGTTAATAATTACCACGCGGTACTTAATCGGAATCAGGGTAAGATAGAATTTAATTTTTTTTTTGGTAAGACTTTTTTTGAAGTTATACTTATTTCAAGTTTTTAATCGTTCATTAATTGAACAACCATTTTAATTTATTTATTTCGAACTACAACCTTATGTTAAATTAAATGTTGGAATATATATCTACGGCTCCTTTGTTTAATGTTGGATTCGACAAGACAGCACCCACGTAGTTGCGATAAAAGTAGATTAAATTCCGTTCTTGTTTTTGTATTTCAGGTGTTTCCGTGCTAAGGACTTCTGTGTGGCTAGTCATAAGGTTCCGAAATATTTCGCGAAAATATTTTGGCACCAGCTCGTTTGAAAGCCTTACGTACAAATCTGCAGCTGTCCTTCATGGTTATCAGCAGAGTGCGTTTGTGAATAGATGTCTCTCATTTGACTGTGCCGGACACTACAAGGTTACTTTCACCACACGAATGTGATTTTCGGTTAGCAACCAAGATGCGTCAGTGTTTTGAAACATCCAATCACTGGGGGACCCTGGATTATTGCGAAAATATTTCTGTATCAGCTGATTTCGTTGCCTCACGTCCACGTCTGCAACTCTGCTTCATGGTTGTTGGCAGTACGACTTTGAGCTTATTTGACTGTGAAAGTCAGAATTCTGTTGTTGAGACACCAGTCTGTGATTTGCAGGCAGAACCCCAAGATGCGAGAGAGCTGACAAACCCAACCACTGGCTTCGAAAGTAGAACTGCAGATGAGCACGTAAGACAGTGAGAGGATAGCTGCAGAACTGTACATAATGCACTGAAACAAGCTGTTGCAAGAACCTTCATGTGAAAATATCTAGTCCTCACCAAGCATACATAAACATACTACTGTCCCGTCATCCAGAATCAAGGTTTCAAGGGGTCCAAAATATTCGGCAAAATGATGAATCATTCAACAAGGTGACCTTTTCACGTGCAATTTTGCGCTGCCCAGACTACTTGTTTTGAATTTGAAATGCGGCAGCTGTACGCACAACATTTTAGTATTCAAGGACGGATTCGACTTGTCCCTTTTTATTAATTTGTCAGCAAACAGTCGCATTGAAACCCTGTGTCATTATTCACACTATTTTTAAATTCTAAAATGAACTAGACATCGTAAATCCGTCTCATGGATATGTAGAAAATTGATGTCCATTATAACAGCTAGTACAGCTGTAAAGTAGACTACAGATTGACATGCGGAATTCGTGTTATTATTTAGTAACGTTCTAGATGTCATTGACCTTTACATATTTTAAACATAATCTTTGATGTCATTGCCCACCGGGCTTTATGTGATGTCATTCTCGTATTTGACTGCGTTACATGCAATTGGTACTCAATTGTATCAATTTTTATTATTGGCCAATAATGTTCCTCGCTGCAAACAATGGCCTTGTATGCTAACGAAAGACGCCGACAGAGTGAACAGTAGCTTGCAGTCTAGTCTGATGTCAGAAAATAACGCAACAATTGCAGGTCTCTAACAATATATTATATTATGCAGTTCGTAACAAAATTGAGCTCTATACAACGCACTTATTATACTTTAAAACATTTTACAACATAAATAAACATATGTTACTTTATAAAATATTGAAAATTTATACTGCAGAACACATCAAATGAGTCTTAATAGGAAAAACTTAATATTGGACTTGAATTCTCTTACTTTGTCTTACCGAATTTATTAGGCTCACTTAGTAATTTACTATACTTCTTAAGGTGAGCAATATTTACACCTTTCTAAGTTGCTTTACGCCTTTTTAATGGAATATGATTATTTTTACAGAAGAGTGCGTGCTATCACTGCTGAGTGCAGAGTTGCCACAAAGAAAGCCGAAGCCTTCCATTACAGACGTTTGTGGTTGTTTGCTTTAATTGGACAATTCAAGGAGTGTAGCCATATGTGCGAAACTGATAACTAGGGACAGGAATTATTGGTGAAATGATTTTTGCCCCACTTTGTTTCAGTGTCTTACGTGCACATCTGCAGCTAAACTTCATGGCTATTGACAGAGTGTTTTTGTGCAGAGTTGTTATTCATTTACTCTGCCAATCAGTACACGGATAACTGCCACACATCACGTCTGTGATTTACGGGTTTAACTTCCAGACGCCGGGTGTTACGGCATCCAATCACGGACCACAAAGCAGATATGCAGGTGCGCACGTGAGGCACTGAAACAAAGTAATGCAAAAATATTTTCGCGAAATTTCCTATCTCTACGGATAACCATTGTAAGAGGCACGGGTATTTCGCAGATTTATTACAGACGAGGTTTGGCATCAAGAACTTATAGGCCCTACTTCGCTGTCACTTCTGTGATTGTACGACAATAGTTTTGCATTACTTTCGGCGACTGCAAGGTAGTAATTAATTGATAAATAATTCTCGAGGCTACTACACACACCCGTTTGAACGGTCAGAAGCACTGTGGTCAGTGCGTGTATATGACTGATACATCTAGGCTGTTGCCAGAAGAATCAGCGAAATACTCGTGCCTCTACTGATAAATAGATCCCGGATATTTCACTGCCAGCAGGCTAAACTGCACAGTCCTGTATCCACTCTGTCTTCAGCTACTTGTACATTGTCTGCTGCTTATCTTGAGTTGTACATGTGACGATGTAGCGCGGCAGTCCATGACTGTTTTTGTGCATGTCCGCATTGGTTCGGAGTCGTCAAGGTCACGTTTAATAAACAATGACCCGATCGATAAAGTTGCCGACATATACATGACTTAGAACTCCAACCTCTCCTCAGTTGAATCCGCGAATTTTCCGGGAACTCTACTGATAAACAGAGCTAAACTGTAATCTAAGAAGAGAGGGGGGAAAACCGTCATAGGCACAGTAAAAAACCCTCTCGACAGAATACGAGTGTAACCACTCAGAAGTTTACATGCTTTAAAAATAGAGCGAAAGAGAGAGAGATTTTGGTCAGCGCTTAACATTGAGGTCTTCAGCGGCGTTAAAAATAAAATGGCACTGGAAAAAGAAGGAAGGTCCAGGTTATTAGTAGAGTTGTGAAGTAAGAGGGGCAGGAGGACAGGAACTGTCACTTGATTTCTTTATTAATTACTTTCCTTTGATTCTAGGGAAGGCGCTGGCTTTAACCAGGACACTGTGGGTGAGCACAATACCCTGGTGGAGAGCGACGTAATACAGGCGCTTCGCCCTTCCGTATCCCCAGTACTGACTGGAAGGATTGAAGACCCTCCCAGCATTAACATCTGTAATGTGTCTCCTGTAAGCCTTCGGGATCCGATACAGGAGAGCAGTCCTGTCATACATTGGCGGCGGCGAAGCTGAAGACGTGACCTGGAATATATCTGCAAGGTTTACGTAGGCCTAACTCTACTGCTATACCAAAATCCAATTGAAAAATAAACTGAAATGCACACATGTTTGAAATCCACGTTGTGCGGAAATATAGTCTCTACATTTTTCTGTTCCTACTTCTGAACAGTTTATAATTTTACTATTTAAAACCGTGCCCACAGATCGATGTTTGACACAAGAAAACAAGCAGTGGATTAGGTTAAGCACACTCATTTACAGCAGACATATCTATAAATTAATGAGAAGAAATACGTTGATCAAGGTGGGATAAAACACGGCAAGAGTCTGTAGCCAATGTAATAAATTTTACGGCAAAATATCCATTTTGAAGACATAATGTACATTTTATTTTAACAAAATATGCATCTTTCATAAATTTGCTTACTTAAACCAATCTGTGTAAGTAATAAACAAAATATGCGGATTGTCTACACATAAGGACACACTAAATAGTAATACAGGCGTAAAATGATGTGGCAGCTCATTTGATACATACGAACTTTGCAGCTTATTGGCCGCCCAAGGTTGCTGACATTAGGCCTCCCGCACACTAGGTGGCCAGGTCGCGGCGGCCTGAAAGTTTGTGTACACAAATGTAAGAGCGCACACAGAGGAGTCGCGGCGGCCACAAGACGGCC
>PNEQ01026532.1:0-11730 GCA_003012365.1 Medauroidea extradentata | reverse complement strand
TTAAAACCATAGCTTGAATAATTAATGTGAAAATATAATTATAAAATGCCAAGTGTTAGAAGGTCAGAAGACTGAATAAGATAACAAATTTCCATTAAAACTCCATATTAGTTTCATTACATTTAATTACTGTCTCCTTTGTTCACGTCTGTTTTACAGTTAAAACATATTGAATAAAACCATTAATATAATAATTTACACATATAAATAGTCCTTGTAACACCCGTTACCAATATTGTATGTAACACCCGTTACTAAAGTTTTACTATCTAATTTGTAATATTAACAATTTTTGTGACCATCAAAATACTAAGAATGAGCATAACCTCACTTTTGCAGTCTATAAAGTTAATAGGTGTTAAAGTGTAGCTATTATATAAACTTTTGTATGTTTTTGGTAATGGGTGTTACAAAGGAGGAACCATAAAGAATTTTAACTGTAGTGGAAAAATTTTAACCAACTTACCTATATTGACTATGCTGCTGCAAAGCAAAAACACCAACAATGGATGCACACCAATATCTAATGTGTCAGCTGATTGCCAGTATTAAAAACAATAATGCCAACTTAGCTAACAACTTTACTTCGGGTTACACCATAGAGAAGGACAAACTTCAACTGTAATTAAAAAGATAAATAGTGACAATATCACAATAATTATTTTAGATTACGGACTTGGAAACTTTATGCTGCCACATTATCTAAATAAAATTATTAAATTATTTTTTTACTTTTTTACAGCTAGGCTCATTTTGAAATGGAATGGCTGTTTTCTTAAATTGATAACCATCATGGAATATCATCATAAGTCTGGGGAACAGAAAATAAAAGAAAAGGCTGCTCGTGACAAGATTTCTAGATGTGGCCATCTGTAATTTGATTATGCTCGACTTCAACTGGTACACCATGTTTTTATGTAAATTATTACTGTTTACAAGAAATTAATTTACTGGCGGTTGTTTTATAACAAACCTTCCACGTATTACTTAACATGTCATCAATTTAATAATTAGTTCTTTTCATTGCCGGTAAATATTATTAAACGTTGGAGAGGTGGGGACCCACTGTTTGTATCCCCTGGGCCCCAGCCAGCTCTCGACGGCCCTGCTGACAACATGCAGTTTAATTTGAAATAATTATTTTCCCGTGAATTTGATGCTGAGTTTCACATGTCAAGTTTACACTGCCTCAGGCCAATGGTAAAGCGGAAAATGGAGCGAGGAATACCTAAAAACACATTGCATAAAAGTGAGGTCGAGGGAACAGAATATTGCCTAGCATTAAGGGAGAACATCCGGAATTTAAAATGTTAAGAAAATTTCTTGTTTAAAAAATATGAGAAGTAAAATAACTGTACAAACTGAGAAATCTAAAAGCGACTTAACAAATTTCCTAACCTTACAGTGTAAATAACCAATAATCCAGAAACTGAAATCCAATACTCCTTGATTCAGAAATACAGAATATTTAGTAAACTGGACAAAATTTGAAGTAAAAATTTCAAAACTGTATGTAAACGTAATAATAACTGTAGGAGGACCTTTGTCAAGGTTTTATTGTACAAAATAATATAAACATTGAAAATCACACACACAAAACCACACTTAGGGAAGAAACCTCAAGAAAAACATGACTTTCAAATACCTTGGAGTAAACAAAAGTATTGATTTAAAAGATAAATTACTTTTATGTAAAACTTAACTTTTTTGGATCATAATTTTTACTGGAGTACCGAGATACTCCACTGTCAGATCTGGAAGCTCCAGTGGCACAAATATTAGTGAGCAGAATAGTAAGAACAAGGATAGGCCTACAAGTAACTACAAACAACATACTTCCAAAAGTAGCCTACATCCTGAAATTAGATCATAATTATTTTCAAAACACACAAAAAGTAAAAAGCTAATATTATAAGCATGTAGTCTACTGAGAAATCCCACAATATATAAAGTGGTAGTTCAGAAAGGTAGTGTGGGAACCAGTCAGAAATGTGGAAAAACATAATATACTGTGATCTTAGGGGCAAGTCTGGTAGAGAGCTTCCTTGAAACACTAATCACCTACGACTATCATTCAGACAGACAAAACTGAAAATCTCGCACAGAGCTAGCGAGAGCCAGTGGATATAGACAGAGAGGGCAGAGCTGAAGGTAGGGAAAATTGTCTAAATCATGACATGTTAGAATCTGGTCCTAAGGATCACAGGATACCTAATTAAGGGCAGGTCACCAGACTTCAAGGGCTTTGTGTCCAGAGGAAACACACAGGCTACAAGCACGTCGCACACCTTGTAAGTCCCTCAACTATGCATGAAGTGTACAAATAGGGATTATGATGTGTAACAAGCAATGTGTTAATACATCTGTAATGTTTGTTGGTGTGTGTAAATAAGGTGTTATTATTTCTAACTGGTAACTTGTATATATGTTTTCTAGGCCTAAGTACAATGTGAAGAAGTTTGATTAAATAAGAGGTTTATGTTTGGTTCGTTATCACTGAAGAACAAATGTCTTCACATAAAATGTATTGTTTGAAATTATAAATAAGTCACTCAATGTGTCTTTATTATTTTTAATAGTGGAAACAAAGTGTTAACTATAATATTGCATTTATGGTTTTGGGTGTATTATGATGGTGTCAGGAACTTTACTATGTCAATGTCTGTATGTTTACAGTGAAGTGTAGGTAAAAATGAATTATTTGGAGGAAGTTGTATCACAAAGTAAAAAAGAGCGGATGGGTTATATTTTACTATTTGATCCCAATAAATCATTGGTATTGAATAAACAATAAAACCCATATACTATTTATTATTTTGCGATACAAAAAAAATTTAAAATTTAGTAAGTAGGTAGGAGAATTTTTTGGCGAAGTAATTATGATAATGCATAGTTTGTATCTGGTATCACAACGTAAACAGATGGGTTTTATTTTATTTGACGCATGTCCAAACACACCCCCTTCCCTTAGCCCCTCTGCCGAATACTCTCGAGGAAATTCCCCTCGCCGCCCAGTGCCAAGAGATGAGGGTAGGAGAATGTGACAAGGATTTTGCGTGTGTTGTGTTTTCTTAATGTTATTGTAGATTTCAGCGTTTTGCTTAATGGTTGTAGTGTTTTATTTATTATGTATGAATATCACACATCACTAATAATTAACACAATTACAGCAGTGCACTGGAAGCACAGAAAACACATTTACATTCCTTCCTCTTTCAAGTGTCTTATTATTGTCTTCATATTTTTAAAATGTCTTTTTAATATTTTAAATTCATTTTTCAATCATCATTATTAAATTACGTCAGTGTTGCATAGGACATACTATGTCTTTGTATCCTTCCACTTGAACATGACGTAACATCGAACAACAATCCAACATAAGACATTTCGGAATAATAATGTTTTGTTTATGTTTTTACTTTATTTTTGTATCTGTTCCATTACGTGTTTTTCTATGCAAACTACTTTTTGCCACGCTCTGGCTTGGCGACGTCAACACCATGTTGAGTTTACTACTCAGAACTTCACGCTGCGAGGAGATAGATGCCTCATCTACCCCGGGTCCTTAACCAGTTTTACACTAATCATTTTAGTATCAATAGTTAAGTTTTAGTTACCGGAACCATTTTCGTTGTTTTGACCCAGGCCTCCTCACCCCCTGTCGGCTGCTGCGTCCAGGTACATTAATTTACCTCGTTAGTTTGCCGCCATCCTAGTGCTGGTTTTCCATGCAATCCACTAAAAGGAGTTTATGCTCCAAGCCCGCTCAACTGGCACTGGCCTTCAGCACAGACCAGTAAATTGTTGCTTATGGTGAGTAAACCACAGAACTTACCCAGAATTTTATTTATATAGCAGTTGCTCACCCCGTCCCTAGCGATGTGTAGTGCACCTATTTTACAAATACGTTGTGGCATGGAAACTGGCCCCAACAAGTCTCCAAAGAATATATTATGTGAGTATGGAGCAGTGCCGGAATGAATAGACGGGGAATAGACGGTAAAACCCGCCGACCAACGGCATCGTCCGGCACGGGCCCCAGGTTTAGGTGACTGGCGCCCTGGGCAAGTTAAACTGAACCGCCCCCCCCTTCTCTCTTCTACCCGAAATTATAGTTTAATTCACGTGTGATGAGGTGTACGAGAGAAGTTTTCTCACTTCCCTTTAATATACTTGTACTTGTATTGGAGAGAGAGAGAGTAGAATAAAATATACCTACGTGAAAGAAAATAACAAAGTTTGTAATTTATGTATTTACTTGATGTTTTTATTTAAGGAAAGAAAAATATCTTGTTCCAAGTAACGCCTCACGCCCGCCCCCTCCCAACAGCTACCCTGAGCAGTTGGAGCAGTTGCCCAGCCTGCTCAGTTATAGCTCGGGGCCTGGTCCGGCACGATTCCCACATGCGAAAATCCGGGGACCGATCCCGCCAGGAATCGAACCCGGATCGCGTTCTTGGGAGGCGTGAGCTCTGACCCCTCGGCCACTTGAGAAATTCACTTCAAACCAAATATGCTGAATAAATACTAAAAGGAACAATTTCCAGAAAAAAATTCGAGTTCATTAATATCATACTAACCTTATCCCAGTTTAGCCACTGAACTATATTTTCGTCAAGATCCGTATCTCCTGTTATTTTCATTTCGCTTCTGTGTCCTTAAGCTGTTAGGTGTTATCAATTAGGCGTTTGTAACATTGATATATTGATCGCAAGAGCCACAATTTTTTTCGATATTAGTAGAGCGAGACACGTCTTTTTTATGTCTATAATACAAGATCTTTCTATAAATTTAATATCATTTCAGATTGCAACACTTGACAATGACTACGACCTCTACCGGGCACTGTAAATGTAAAACTGCACTGCAGATCCGGATGGATACGGATCCACGGAACCGTATCACTAGTCGGAGTTGTGGATGGCAGCATGGAGATAGCAAGACGTTACCATAGAACCGAGAGTATACAGAATGTAAAGTCCAGGTGGTCTATTCGCTAACTTTTAAGGTAACCGTAACTTGAGAGTTACGGCCAGTCACCTTAACATATGCCGTAAATTTTCCCGGAGCGATTCAGTAAGCATTTTGCTTAACTTAACTTGAAAGTGAGCGACCGTAAGTTAACAGATGGGGTCTAGGGTGGTGTTAACTTACTGGCTTGCCATAACTTGTTTAGAAATGTGTCAAAAATCATGGCGGATTAGTGAGGTTAGAACATTTTATATCCCAAAACGACGATAGTAAAATTAATTTATGTTGGATTTGCGAAAAATCCACCGTAACTTAAATCATTATTATGAGCGAGCTGTTTACAATTAATAAGTGTCTGTGTTTTATGCTAAGGGTTTGTTGTTCAAATTGTGTGTGGAAACATATTCTGTGTTAGCCAGGCTTGCTTGAATACTCTTGTATGTGTCTTTTCTTTTTTTCAAATCGCTGCTGCATAAAATAAATGTGTTTCGTTGAGCTTTTAAGTTACGCGTCCCAAATAAACCATTATAATTAAAATCAGTGCGGTATACGAGCTAGGTTATATTTAAGAATATTGCACATTAGTAAAGTAACTTAGGCCTAGGCCCTCGGAGAAAACACTTTGCAGTTGTTTTCATATTGCTACAGTTCAACATTTTTTTTGTTTGAGGAATTTAATTCTTTCTATCCAACTAATTACCCACAGAACTAACCTGAGCCAGCCATCGCATTGCAATATACAGATGTCACAAAGTCACCCCTGCTTACAGTAAGTTAGGCTATATGTAAAAGTTCATACCAAATAAAATTTACACCCTCTATAAAACAGAATTATCATGACTGTGTAAACTATTTTTAATAATAATAATAATAATAATAATAATAATAATAATAATAACCTTGCAATTGGGCTGATGCCTGCAGACAACTACTTAACCTCTCAATCGTTTTCCCTCAACAAGTGCTTCATGAACTTCCGCACATACCTACCTGTCACCAAATCTTCCTGCAACACAATCCACTACCTAACTGTTCTCATTAATACAGACTGCCCTCCCTGCTTTGTCCTTCGCCGAGTTCTCTGAATCCAACCACTGTCTTTTTACATAGCTCTGTAAACACCTTTAAATAAATTTGTATTTAGGCTAACTCACCCCATCCCCCTCCATTCACTGCCCTATACGTTCTGACCAGTCTCTCCACCTTTCTTCTTTCCTTTAGGGAACGTCAACCCATCTCCATCATTAATGAAGGCCTGAAGTATCTTTCATCCTTTCCATCCTGCCCCACTCTTCTCCACCTGCATTTCACCCACTCCGCTGCCCACCTGTGCACCCCTACCGGCTCCTGTATCTCCTGCTCTACATAGGGGTCCCAGACAGCTGCTGCATATTTTAACATTGGTCTAACCATTGTGTTATATGCCTTTTCCATTACTTCAGGGTTAACTTCCTTCAGTACTCTACTCTAACAAACATTGAGCGCCTTGAGGGGCATGCGCACATTGCTGCAGTGGAGGTTCAACACTGCTGGCTGATCAGCAGCTACAATGAGCTCCAGTGCATTTTATGAATGAACCATTGACTTTTAAAAATTCAAGTAGGACTAAGCCTGCCGTACAATCATAACAGCAGTGGATCTTGGAACGAAATGTTAAACTAAGCTGCTGTAATTGATTGTGGTATTGCTTTGCGATATGTAATGGTGAGGGGAAAGGATGCAGTGTGTTCAGTGATCACAAAAAAGTGTAAATATGTATCATGTATTAAAAAATACCATTTATGTAGGCCTATAGTTTCTTAAAAGTATTTCCCTTACGAGGCAATAAGTTAACAGGTTATTTTGAAAGGGTATGCAAGCCATAACCTAGGTAGAGTAAATGAATTGTACTGAAAGACCCAGAGTTAGTTCCATTAATGTACATACTTTCTTCCTATTGTTAGCTGAACTTTATGTATACCTCCTAACACTTCACATGTGGCTATCAGATTTTGCCATCACTGAACCCACTTCAAGTCAGTGGTACATTGTATGCAGGTGGCATGAACATCACCTGTACTGCTACACAGGAAACAGTGGGTGTGATAGTAACTGTACATAAACAATAGCAGACTGGTTGTAATGTAACAAATCTAATAATTATTTAGAGTAAAAGAAACAACACAGTGTTAATAAAATAAAGCAGGCTAATACGGGGTCAGTTGTGAGTAACCGTGACCTTTTTATTATTATACATTTATATATAACATCAACATCGGTTATAGTTTCTAAGATTTTGGAAGCCAATGTAGAAAAAACTTGAATAGAACAATCCTAGAGAAAAATTTTTTGCCATCTTTATAAGCAAAAATTAGTTTAGATTGACGCATTCACTAAGCACAATCTCTCCCGCTGCTATCAGATGTACAAAATTGCAACAACAGACATTTTCCCCATTATATGTCTCTCTTGGGAAAATGTTTTTGTTCATAAAGTTAGCAACATTTGTTGTCTAAGAGTGTTCTGTTCTGATAATTGCATAATTGTTTTGAGAAACTTGACATTTTTATTTAGTGCACCGATTTATGCACCACACCTACTTAAGGGCACTGTGTCCCACAATTTTCATCGCCATTTTAAAATTTTTTATTTGTACCAGATATTTTTTCTTTTTTTAGACATAAAATATGGCTGAATTTGGCTCTAATGAAATATTTTTCTCTCATAGTTTTCGTGTAATGGCTTGTTAAAGTCATATTTTGCATGTTTACATTTTAAAGACTACACTAAAACCGTTACAACAAACTCAAAAAAATCACAGTAGATGAAGACATTGCAGGCTGCAATGTTATGCTCATAAAATTGAAGAATAAAAACAATTTTAAATTTAAAAAAAAATACTGAAACTGAAAATAAAAATTTAATAATTTTTTTTAAAAATACAAATAATTTTTATTCTTTAATTTTATATGAGCATGTCATTGTAGCCTGCAATGTCTTTATCCACTGTGATTTTTTTTTTAGTTTGGTATATCAGTTGATATTAGTGTAGTCGTTAAAATGGAAACATGTAAAATATGACTTTAACAAGCCATTACGCGAAAACTATGATAGATAAAAAATTTCATAAGAGCCAAATTTAGTCACATTTTGTGTCTAAAATAAGAAAAAAAATATCTGGTACAAAGGAAAAATAAAATAATGATGATGAAAATTGTGGTTTACCGAGCCCTTAACATGAAGATGAAAACAGCTTACACTATCTGACAAACCTTTTATATGTATAACCCTATACATATAGTTCCATAGTAAGTTACACAACAAAAATGAAACAAATTCACAATAATCACCCTAGCTGACCCTTCCGTGAGTTGGAGCAGTTATTGGATTTTCACATCACATCCTGTAGGTTACCGAGTTCAGTTTTCCAAGGTTAATGTAATTCACTCCAGGTGATGATTCCTCAATACAGGCCCTGGTTGATTCCATTACCCTTTCCCCAAGTGTACCTCTACTGAGTATGTGAAGCTAAACGAGGACACGTAGAACCTTAAAATAAATTAAATACTATGTAATTGACATGCTAACAGCAAAGTCTCATCTAAACATTAACTTTGATAAACAAGAATTTTCATTGTTACAAATATGCTTTTTTTTGTGTAAGAAAATGTAATATTACACTACAACTCACAAAATACCATATTTGCACAACAAACAAGATTAGTTTCAAGTTTCCTATGCCAACAACTTGAATGGAACCATTTCTTCGTATGCAATCATGTAATGGTAATGTTCAACCAATTTCAAAATACAGCAGAAAGGAACATTCTTTAAATAAATTGAACTGTCAAATTTTTTTTTTAATTACCTACTCTCTTTTCACAGTATTTATACATTGTTATATCTTCTGTACCAAAAAAGATGCGTAGAAAAGCCTAGGATGTTTCGGCATTCTAAATTGTAAAATATTAGAGAAAAACTGTCTAAAAAAAAGTTTTCTGTAAAATCATCAAAATATTTTTGTCGTATTACATAGTTAACATGAGGCAAAGCAAATTAGTGCAGCTGTAAAACAGTTAACATATATTCAGAAGGTATCTGGGTTTGATTCCCAGTAAGGCCATTGGTTTTCCTACAACACTTGAGATATGCGCTGGGATAGAACTCTGAAAATTCCTGTCCCATTTCCTGTTCATCTGAGTCTGTCTCAAATGACCTCATTGTCCATATGTTCAGCACTACCTACGTATTGTTATTACGAGTTAGTAATTTGTATTTATTTCAAACTTAAATCCCATTGTCACTGCACATGCATTAGGTAGTTAAAGACTTGCACCAAATGTAGACATATGCACACACTCATATGTTAACAGTGAGCATACTTCTGTCAATACTAGTTGATGGACGTTTGAACATTTTTTCAGCAGGTTAGAAATATAGATTATTTTGCTTAGCTATTGTGTGTGTTCCCAGTGCATTGTTTATTTAAAACACATTTCAGAGTAGAGTTGTTGGTTATTTTTAAGGAACACACACATTAAAGACACAAGTTTCAAGCTGTCCAACACAGCAACAGATAATTTTTCCACAAAGTTATCTCATAATCTAGTTAGTACTCAAATTTACAAGACATTATCCAAGTACTGTATTCTAAAATAAACTCTGCAGCTGCTTGTTTTTAACGATGGCAGGGTCAGCACATTAAGTCCTACAGTTCTAGTACTGGGACAAACATTGCACAGTCAAAACCTTACATGTATGAGCAATGTCAGACCAGGCAAGGATGTCACTCCTTTGCTTCAGATCCTTGAATATGTTTAAAATATCTCCTGGTAGGTGCATTTTACTTATATAAAATTATGCCAAATAGTTTGACAGTAGCATCGAAAGGTGTGGAAAGGAGGAGGGAATACATAATCACACTGTAGTTTATTTTTTTCTGCAAGTAGAGTAATGGGACTACAGAGAACGTTCAGAGTAATGTTGTCAAGAGATTTTTATTTTTATTTTCAGTATGATGTAGAAACTGCTGTTGTCAATTTTCAATAGTAGAATATATAAAATACAACAGTGGTAGAATATGTACAATTCTTGCAAAAAAATTGCAAATATATTTTCACATTTCAATGAAACAAAAATATGCAATTGGAACTTAATTCTTTCTTGCACACAATTTATATTACAACTTGATACTGTTCTTTCTTGTTATCGCACATACCTCATTCTGATCATAGTACAATATAAAATATTTTATTTCAAGTGTAAAAATGATTATTAATATGCTATGCCCAGGCCTACATTGGTGTAGTAGGTTCTTTTCGACAGTGAAAACATGACACAACATTAAATTATTTAAGAGCTCTTGGTATACAATATTGAAAACTTGAAGGAATGACTTAACGGTAGGTATACATGTTATGTATTGCATTGCGGTTTCTAATTTGAAACTATTTCATTTGCTACAATGAGATTGGCAGGCTATTTTTCGAGTTTGTGGCGTTTCAGGTATAATGAACTATATATAGACATTCCCCTTAAAGTATCTAGTGTAAATATTTGAACTATGCAATTTACCAGACATCGCGGATTTATTTTCAAGTTGCTAACTAATAAAACACATGTGATTCTACTGAACATGTATTTCCATTTTCAATATCTGTTACGGAAATATTAACCAACGAAAAATATTAACGCAAAATCTAAAACTGTATAAGCAGTTAAGTTACTGAAAATTAAATTTGCCCACTCAAACGAAACATGAAAACTTGACAATCATTGTTGCAGTACAGAACAAGACCTACCTACAAATCCGTACACGAAAGGAATGTTTTGACCATCTGTACAGAAAGTATATGTTCCTTAGTATTATAAGATAAAAAGTAAAAAAAGAGAAGATATATGTTATTGCACAAACAGCACGCATGAATAAACTTTTTAAACTATGCTCTATGCAGCAGAAATACGTTTTTACTACATAACATTAGGTCTGTTCGCGTGGTCACTACTTCTGCTCTTTTCCTGCTCTGTTTCTTGTGCTTCTCGCTCTCTGGCGTTCGCACTACTGGCTCTACCGGAAGCACTTTTTTGTTAGCTGTTCGCGTGGTAGTAGTAATGCTCTTTCTGCTCTCGAAGAGCAGCTCTTTCTGCTCTTGCTCTCGTAGGTAGAGCAGGAAAAGCGCAGATTAGCAGAATACCGCCAAAACGTCATTTCAAAACAAGTTTGTTGATTGTTTATGTGTTGAATGGTAAGAAGGCGAAAAGTAGCAAGTTGCAATCAAAATGTTAGTAGGGTATCCCTTAAAAATGGTGATCACTTCGTATGTAACGAAAACAATGAACTGAATTTTATCCTTGTAAGTAAGGTTCTGTTTTTATGTGTAATAATTTTCCAAATCAAAGAATGTAGGGGATCAAATACAAACATTGCTTATGATTATTGATTACTACATTGTACAAGTTTATTCACAGCGTTCATGAAAACTGGTACCGTACTCGATCCAGAATCAATACTGAAAGTGTTTTTTGAAACCTACATGGAAACAAGTGAGTTTTGCACTGCTAGACATTTGGGGGGGGGGGGGTTGGTGGGGATTAAAGATGGATAAGTGTTCTGGGTGGCAAAGTTAAGCAGTCTGGGGGTGGTGGTGGCATTTACTATTGTGGTCAGCAGGGTCGCAGGCTCGTTCACTTGCAAAAAAGGTCATTTATGTTTTCAGAAGGTATTTCCATTATCCGTCTACATGACATGGACTACAATAAAAATTCTAACCTCTTCCGTCT
>PNEQ01026531.1:0-11730 GCA_003012365.1 Medauroidea extradentata | reverse complement strand
ACTTTCCGGCACTCCTCATTCGCTTTGAAAAGAACAGAGGAATACGTGACAACAGCGCGGCTGTCCTAGCCCAGTGGCCGCGTCAAGCCTCCCAGCAGCGCACTCCACGCATCCTAGTGAGCTGGCTCGGAAACTCACATTAACCTAGGCGGCATACGGAGTACAGTTTGTTTTAATGCTCGTGTAAAAACTAATTAACGTTTTTGATCGCTATAAACGTACTAATAATCTTTGAATCTTGCTCTACCACATTACACGTATGCTTTTTTTGTTAATTCGTCGTAAACATTTTAAAAATCTATATATATTTACACGAAAGTTTACCGAAGTCAAATAAATAATTTTTAATTAATTATGTATTGCACTATACTTAGTTCTAGATATGTTAGGCTCTAGAGAATGCCCTTGGGAATGAAACAATAGCAGAATAATTTCGATAACTATATTTTCATAAAATCTGTAGTTAAAATACAAATGCTATAATGAAAAATTATTAGTTATAGTCAGTTAAGGTTTTTCTTGGTATACGCATTTATATTACAGTTCTGTTAGTATTTGCCGCTAGAACCAAGTCTATTCTTTACATAAAAAAATTCACAAATATCTGCGATTACAAAGTTATTCATAAAATGTAGTTTTAAAGTCCTCAAAACACCGGAATATCTGAACCGCGCCCTTAATGAAAGTTTTCTTGCAAAATATTCCTGAAGCATTGACAATGGAAATACATACAACTTTTATGTTGCCCAAAAATAAAGGCACAAATAAGTCATTCTTTAACAATGTTGAAAAATGTAAGGAATTTTTTTTGCAGTGTTACAAGTTATAAACATTCTTCTTTCAATTACATTTAAAACGGTATATTTTTGACTTTATTGTTATAGTTTTGATAATAGTTTTTAACATTAAGTTAGTGCAAAATATATAGTTCAGATCAGCAGTGACCACATATTCATACTTATATATCTTGATGTATGTTTTTTGGATTTTAAGTTAATTGATTTCTGGAACCGTCAATTTTACAGTACTAATTAATGTTAACTGTTTTTAAATAATTTAAATTATTTTTATCTGTAGTTCAGTTGATTTGCTATACTTTTTAATTATGCGATAAGATTTATCAATTTCCAGTCAGTTACTGCAGATCTGGAAAATTGTGAAAACTTGGAAAAGTGAGATATTTTTAAAGTGGTCAAGGAAACCTGAAAAGGTCAGGGAAATTGCGTTTAGTGTCTGGAAATTTAAATGTGTAATGTAAACTCAAGGTCTATGATTTAACTGTTCTGCTAGATGGAAGGAAACAACATACAGAAATAGGTAAATGTTTGGTGGAATTTAGATTTGAATAATTGATGAAGACTGAAACAAAATGCATTTTTCTGTGGTCATTCCGTATGAAATGAGTTGCAAACATTTCTCATAATGGTTGTGTTTTTTGTATGTGTACAAGGATATGAAGATTGGAAACTTCTTCACACAATCCTCAATGTACAGTCATTGGATGTCAATGACATGTTCCATTGCACAATATGTAATACGAAGCACCTTTTTAGCAACAGCTACTTACAATTTTGTACAAATTGTTTTGCCTCAGAAAGAGGTCGTGATTGACGTGCTTTACTTTGGTATTGTTAGCTACGTTATGCGTACATGTTTATATGTCATATCAGTTCTATTTTTCCACCTTTGGATGTTCAAAATACTGCAGTGATAATCAGTATTATGTTTTCCTTTTTTAATAAAGGGAAACAACACTTGCAGTTTACTGTTAGTTAAACATCATCTAATAAATATTTTCATCAAAAAGGCATGCAGTAAACTTTATGGCTTACAGCACTCCTCTTATGTAATTTAATATAGTTAATTTTTGGACAAAATTCTAATTAAAATACAAATTCTAGTAAATTTTAATGTTACAATGAAGTTATTATTTTTGTTCAGTAACGCTATCAACACACAAAGTAAAATGTAAGTGATCAGGTTTGTGTATGAAGGAGTACTTTCCACAAGTCACTTGTCTAAAGAAATACATTTCATGAATTTATTTGTATTTCCCGGTATACAGGACTGCACTTACAAAAAATAAAGAAACTGCCCTGTGAAAAGCAGTACGTCTGGGCACCCTATATAAAATGAAATGTTGAAGTGGCCTTCATGTTGTTCATGGTGCAGCGTAACTAACAAAGTGCCGTTCTGGTATCAGTGTCATGGTAATTTATTCATTTTGCCAGCTGTTGCGACACTTCCATTCTTGTGTAATGATAACACTTTGTATGGTAAGCTGTACTTGCCGAAACAAAACACTCAATAAGGTTGAATCTATTAAAGCTGGTCATAATGATCCCAGCTGTTCATTTGGTCTTTACTCAATCAGAACTTGATTGCAGGGAGATGGTGTTTGGAATTTCCCAAACATCTGAACATTGTTAGCCGTTCAAGAAAGTTTAATGTTAGGTGTAAAATTATTATTTTTTTGTGAATGATTTTATTATAATTTAGAGGCCTTCTATTAAATTGTGTACCTACATATTTGACATAAAATTTTTTTTAACACTTGTTTTGCAAGTGTTGAATGCTACATTTTTTTATACTGTTTGTTGTAAGTACTTGTTGGTACCATAAAAAATGTGTGTTCTGGAAGTTTTATATAATGGAAGTTATAAGTGCTGTGTACTGTATTTCGTATAATTTCTGTAAATATGGATTGTTCTGAGGGCACTTATTTTTTATATAGGCCTGTTGTACATTTGTGATTCAATATTTTAACATCATATTAGGTTCAAAAATGAACCTGAGACATCCATTTCATGGTATCTACAGTCAATTTTGTTTTGTAGTGTAAATGACAGCATATTATTATTGCATGTAATAAGTTCTCTTAGAAATGCAAAATTTACTATAGTTAATATGTAATAAAGTAAAACAGTGTTATAGTGTTAGTTAGTCTCAATGCTAATTTATTAAAAATAATATTTTTATTGTATTTGAGTCATCGTAGTGTTAATCAGTAATGAAATATCGGAATTCAGGGAAGTTTAAACCTCTTTTGCATTCACATTATTACATACCATGTGTGTGAATATTGTTTGGAACAGATGGACTTCAGGAACCACCTGTCATCGATGCATCCACGCACCAAGGAGCAGCACCACTGCCTCCTGTGTGAGAGAACATTTCCAACTGCAGCTCGGCACAAGGTCCATTTGACAGGCCGGCAGCATCGTTACTTAGAGACTACGCAGCGTCGGACCATACATACACTGTTCAAATTGTTCACCAACGATTTCTGCCCAGCTTTGCCTCCACCTACACGAGAGGAGTTGGCAGGATTGAGTTGGTTCCCGTCGGAAGCTGGGACAATCCATTTTTACCACCAGGCAACACCTTTGCAGTTAGCTGTTCAGGTGAGTGTAGCTTCTTTAGATTCACCTATTTGTTACCTTGTTCACAGTGTTAGCTTAAGTTAAGACTCCTGTTTCGATTGGTAATACACATTTTGCAGTGCTGTTAGGCGGCGCTGATGAAGGTAAATGTCTAGCTGTAATAGCGGTGGAGTAACAACACATGCTTTGCAGCTATTTTTTGAGGAAATGCAGGTAAGACAGAATTCCTTCAACAGTTGGTGCACTATATTAAGCCAAAACTACATCAACTTGGTATTAGTTACAGGTATGATGCAATTTATAATGTGAAAATTCAAAATAATCATATCTAAGATACAAACAATTACAGAGTTTCTGGTACCACTTAATTGTCTTTCAAGTACTATAAAGAAAGCTTATCAGCATATCAGCCTTATCTACTAGTTCCATGTCTTTGTTGTACTATACTACACAGAGTGGTCTTGTTGTTATTTTCTTCCCTGATAGACAATCTGTTGTGTTAGTCGTAAACCTATGATCCATCATTTATACTGCTGTTATTATAATTTTTTTTATCCCAAATGAGAGCAGATGTTGAAAAACAGTTGCACAGTTTGTACAGTATATACTATGTTAAATAATTTTTTCAAGTTAAAGTACACAATGGTTTCAGATAATTATGCAGTTAAGGAAATTCACGTTAATGAACAAATTAGCCAAGTCTATATAATTTTTTGTCTAGAAAAATTAGACTACATAGTAAAAACAATTTTTAACAAAAATGTGCAACAATTTTTTAATATCTGCTTTAGGAGTAAAAAAAAAATAAATTGTATTGGCCTTAACTACTTGGTGGCAGTGCACTGTGGTCAGCATATATAGATCCTGTTTGTCATGCAATTTCTCTGCCATAATATTGCCTGTATGGAACATAGCACCCTCACTATTTTACTTTCTGGGAAAACTTGAGCATTTCTTTCCTCTTCTGTCACACTGCCCCACATGACTCAGTTATCTGTAAAAATAATTGTGTTCCTTTTGTTTAGGTATGGCGGTTACAATTTAACAAGAAATACGAAGCTCGTTGATTTTTTCAATGTTGGTTTGTCTTTCAGTGTACACTAAAAATCTAAGATATAGCCTGTCTCAGAATCACAAATTACAAACAACTTGATAGCAAACCTATGTCACTCTGATGGTACAAACTACTTGAAAACTAAGGTGCCTTTTCGTACTACCATACTCGTTTCAGGACATACTTTTTGGTGTAGCTTGAAAAGGGTTTTGAATTTTTTTTCTTGTAGTTTTAACAACTGTGCTAATTTTATACAAATGATATCCTACTGGTTGATTATGTTGGAGAAATACAGCAGACAAAACAATCTTGGGACAAAATTTTTCAAAATATAGGCGTGGATAAAATCTAATCAGTAGACCAATAGTCTATGAGTCTGTTTTTTGCAGTGTGGGCCATCAAGATGACTGTGGTAAGAAAAGTATAGAACGTTTATGTTTGAGTTTTTCCCATTGTTTCAGGTTAGAGTTTTCATTAATATCAAATGTTTCCATTACAATGGGTATCCAGAAACAACCACATAATAAGCACACCTTGCGAATCTTGGGCTAAATTGTAGACAGAAATGTTAGTGGCAAAATGTTGTACTTCATAATTTTACCCATAAATCTGACAACATTTTACGGAGATAATCCTCTCTTGCGCTCCACATCCAAGTATTATTTTATGTATGTTACATCAAATAAATGTAGGATTATGTTTGGATTGCTCTGAATTTGAACCTGCACTCGTAATATGCAGGTCAGAAAAGTAGGAAGATAGTAAGATATCTGTGGAGTGTAAGAGGGCAGTGCTATGTTGCACCATTATCATGTAAAATGTCATCATACAACATTTTGCCACTAACATTTCTGTCTCTTATTTAGCCGAGGATTTGCATGGTGTGCTTATGCTTATTATGCTGTTCTTCCTGGATTTTTCAACCGAGGCACTTGACTTGTCCACTGCAGTGAGTGGTCGGCCTAAACTCACAGGTTGCAAAGACCTTAAGCTCACAATTAGCCACTAACCTCGGTGGTTGACTTTAGCAACTGTTGAAAAAGACTTTTCCCGAGAAATTCCAGTAATATTGCTGGCCCATGGCACAGTAACGAAAACCATTAAAATAGTTTTTCTGCTGAAAAAGTACTTTCACAAGAATATTTTATTTAAAGTATCTGCAAGCACCAAACAGTCTACATGCTCCCTATGCATTTACTCAAGCAAAAATACAGGGAAAGGTACGTAATCCTATTTACACATCACACTATATATGTTTGTTACTAAAACTGGATACAAAACGGTATATAAAAATATTTTTACACTAACAACTATAATTCTACATGCTTTACTAAAGCACTTGAAAAAATGGCCACGTAGGGTACAATAATTACGTCCGGCAAATGCCAAAATTGTTATGCAAACTACCAACTGTAAGTTTATTTCTCGTAGTAGTCTATAAATCAGATGCCAGGAAAATATACACAATTCTGAGAACAGATTTCCTTATTCACAGCCACGAAAAAGTTTGTTATGTTCAGATCCAGTTGGGTCAGTTTATGTATTGGCAACCACCAGAGCTTATGCACAGTTTTCAAACGTGCGAAAATGCTGACTTTCCTAAATGTTCCACAAGCAGTTCGCTGGTAACCTTAGCATTGCATTTATTCCTCAAGGGCGCAGGGAACATGGGTACCAGTCCAAGGGCATCTGGACTTATTAGCTACATCCAACAGCACAAGAGGGCAACAAGATGACTGTGAAACTGTCAAGTTTATCTTGGCTGCAGCGTCCTCCTTGGGTGGCGAAGTAGACTCTCGGCCATATAACCAGATCAGACGACAATGTCTACGTTCATAAATACGTCTCGTAAGCCCGGGCACTGTTTGTTCCATAAAAGAATTTCATTTCAATAACTTAAAAGTCAATACTTTTGTCCGGCCCTCTTTAAACAAATTTCTGTCTTGCATGCACACACACCGAATACAGCTGTTTTACTCTATAGCTCTGACCTAGTAGTTTTTGCAAATAGCTCTGCCCCAGCTCTGTCTTTGTATCAGTGTGCGGCATTTTGGTTCGCACCAAAATACGTTGGCTCGTTCACTACTAGTCCTTGTAACCAATTTAAAACCAAATGTTGCCTAATAACAGGTTAAAACACTACCACATTCTCTTCTACATATTTAACCTTGACATCCACTAACAAATCAGTAGAGTAAAACATTAAACACTTGACAATTACATGTCATGCCTTAACCTTATCAGAATCATGCATTGTACATTTGAATACATCAGCTTTTGTGGTATTGTTGGGTAACTCTAAATTAACTGTAGTCCCTGAATTAGACTCATCAAAGTCTGTCATGTTTATGAAAGTTTTAATTTTAATTCCCAAAAAAATATGTCACTCAAATTAGGTAATACATTTTTTCACACCTGTGGGTCTGCAGCTTTCTGTATTCCTGTAACATTATTGGCTGATGCATCACTTTGTGTTCCTGTTGTATTATCAGAGGTTGCATTGATTAAGTTTTGTGACTATTGAACTGTCATCAGTAGCTGGTTCGTAATTTGCAACAATTTAAATTATTTCTTTTTCAGAAAGAATTTTTCTTTTATGTAATGTTGCAATTGTGTAAAACAAGAAATAAAATGTATTCTTCCATATAAATATTAAAAAATATTCTCTTAAGCCACTACGACGACAATTACTACTTGATTGCACTTTGATGACACCTTTCACAAAGGAAATAATACACAATACAAATCTAGTAAACCAGCAATCTCCAACTAGCATGCAACTTACTGTAGTATCAAATTCTGTTAAATAATTCCACACATCAGACATTTATCACAACCAGGTAATTTTTTTTTTCATCATCACACTGAAATAAACTCCCTTCCAGACTTATGCATAGCGATACCTGTTTTCGGTGAAAGTATTTTCATGAATTTGCCAATTTTGATGTGATTTCGTTAACTTTTTCATTATTTTTTATGCAATTTCATCATAAATGTTAACTTTTGACATGTCAACACATATGTAGCTGTAATGAATGTGTGCACAGTATCGTACCGAAATTAAATACTTAAATGAAATTTCAGCTATATGTAGAGATTGGACTGCTCTGGAGAAACATTTAATTCATCTCGTTGTGGCCACTGTATGAATATGAACATTTTTTAATTTGTTGTCTGATTTAAAATTTTATCAACATTATTTATTACCCAAAATTAGCCTAAGGTAGTGTAGTTAAGTTATAGTTTGTATAGTTGATTTTAACATATCTCATCTGAGAAGTGTGTCTGTAAGCAAGATTACAGAGTTCTTGTTTTACTAGGAAGCCAGGGTGGTTTAAAGTTAAATGTAATGGAGCTACCAGGCATGTTTCTTAGAAGAGAAATTTTAAAGCCATACAGATTTATTTTTGATGGACTAAGTATTATGACAAAGGTAGAAGTGTGATGGGTGCAGTATTCACATGTAGCCATAGCCAGGAATGTTGACAACTGTCGCTGCTCAGTGCTTGTGTGCGATGGTTTAGTAGCTAGATTAGAGACTGCAGTGGAGTTACGCTGACTGGTTGCACTCTTAGCTTAGAAATAAAATCAGCACTACCTAATTTATCAACCTGTAAGTTGTAGGCATAAGTTTCAGATCCTGGAATTATTCTTACCAGATCCAAGAGCTACTTTCAGGTAGAGGGTAATCTAGCAGTGATTTACGAGCAGTCACAATGGCTTTGTTCTCTTGCAGGACTTGATGTGGCGAAGGCGACAGTTGAGTGGATCGAGTTCGGAGTCTGTGCCTGATGGGCCGGAGGGCAGGTGAAGTGACATTGATGGGTGTACTGCACGTCCTGTGTTTACCGGTTGTCATTTTCACGCAATATTTGATCTCAGTGTATCGGTGTAGTGTGGTATAATAGGCATTGAACTCTCCTGGGGTGGAAAGCTTTTTAAGTTTTCGTATGCCGTATTGCAGTCGTTGTGATAAACTTTTGTGTGTGCCTGTTTCGGTGGTGCAGTTTGTTGCTTTTGTGCATTACCGTTTGTCCGTCCACTAATAGTACCGAGTGTGCCTTTACAAAGTGTGAGTTTGCTAGATGTGCAGCGTAGCACACGTGGATGGAAGTTCCAAGCTCTTTTAATGTGATGACTGAGCAGATTTTTGCTTACCTCTTTTATCACGTCTTGTTTGAATGCAAATCATGCAAGAAAGTGCACTGCAGATAATGCACCAAATATGATGCTCAATTTTTGGGACCAAATATAATTATATAGGCCTATAGTAGGTAGATGGGAAGAGATTTAATCAAAATATAATAATGTATGTACATAGTTCTATCTTTATACACGCAGAGTTAGTAGATATATTTATTTCAACTTTGCTACGCAGTTGTCTGTTGGGCAGATAATTTGGCAGTCAGTCGCATGTACTATAATATAACAAATAGAAAACAAAATATAATATTTTAAGGTACAGTTATTGTAAATCCTCTACACATACGGGCATTAATAAACGTTACTGAACTGTGTATGTACAGTATATTTTACAGTGTTAAGTTTGAAGCAGTTATGCACCTGTTGATTGTTCGTTATGTTATTATGTAGTTACATTGCAGAGACTATCTTATTTAATTTGTACTAGTCGTATTGTTTCTAATGTGGTGAAATGTAACACTTTCCTAGCAAAAAGTTTTACATTTTTGGTACCAAAAATTTAGAAATGCCTTTATTGTTATCAGTGATAAGTTCCTAAAAATAGATGACTTGTGATATGTATTAGTTTTCAGTGTTAATACCTTCGTGCTCTGTAACTTGATATCAGTTCTGCCCAACACTCTGTGTACAGCAATGAGGATGCATTATGTGGAAAATAATGTGCAGAGTACAAAATAATGTTCTGTTCACATAAATTGCAGACAGCTGTTTGTGTTAGTTACCGAGTATTACAATTAGAACAGAAAACTAGGTTCCAAAATTATTGTTGAAAATTTTGTGACAGTCGAGAGGCACATTTGCAGCTGTAAGTGGCTGAAGTTCGTGTTACCTGTCTCTCACAAATCACTTTGAATGTTAAAAGTAAATATTAATGTTATGGCGGCTTAATCTGTACTAAGCAGTTAGTAACCATTTTGAGTTTTAACTTTTGTTATGGTAATTTCACCATTTTTGCATTCAGGAGAAGCTGTAATAAAATTTAGTTTTTTGTAATGTGTTACAAGTGTTTTAGTGACATATTTGTCTGTGTGAGTATATTTTAAAATTTTGTCTCAAGAAAGTCACTTTATCCTGAAATAGTTTTGTTTTGCTTCCTTGAGTACCAAGAGAAAGAACATTTATGTAGTGTGAAAGTTACCTCACTTGAGAACAAGAAGTGATAGTCTCGAGATGATCAAATTATACAAGTTAATTATTGTTTCCTTGTCTACTTTCATCACTGAATCTAAGACTTTAAATTGTACAAAAAATTCTTCGTGAAATGTGCAAGGTCTGAAAAAAATTTTGTTTGCATCTGTTCTGAAAATTTAGCTTTGTACTGCACGTGTTTTGTGTCTAGAATGTGGGCAGTGTTGGGTGTGAGTGGTAACATTCCGAGTCACTGTAACTATGTGTTGAAACCATATGTGGTTATGTTACTTGATGTGAACAAACACAGACAGGTTAAAATAACAGTACGTATGTTGACAAACGCACGTAACTAACAGGATTGATTACCACACCAAGCCATTGCCATGAATTTAGGTCAGTTTTGCTGATGTAGCCTCCCTTCCTCACCCCTGTCTTATTGTCTGTCATTGCACGTGTGGTGTTAATGCCGTGGCTTCCTGTTAGTAACTTGTCTGTTTTTGGACATTATCATGTGTGTGTTACTATTTTTTGAATCAATTGACCAGATAGTTTTTTTAGCACTTTTTGGAATATATATACAGTATATACGTATGTTAAAACTTTGTATTGCCTGTACAAATTTGTAACTCTGTAATGATATGTATGGGTGTGATTGATGTAAATATTTTATTTAAGTGAGAGCCATATAGAATATAATTTGTTTTTAAAAGTAATTCAAGTTTTAAATTAAATTCAAAACTTTTTATAAATTATTATCATGTGTTACAGTTCTATATAAATTTTTAAAGAATCAATTTTTCACAAGGGCTTTTCCTACATATTTTAATTTTTTTGTCAAATCATTTATTGTACTTAATGCACACAACTTCATGTGGTTGCAAATTTTTATTTTGAGTGACAGAGCACTGTTTATTGTTAATTGTGCGTGTTAAATTATAGTGTTAAAGTTTGTGGTGGAACGATGTTCAGTTATTAAATTGCATATCTTTTTTTTTTCCAAATTTGTGTATACTTTTTATCTGCAGTACCGTACCAATTGACTATTAATTCAACAGTTATATCACAAATTAAAAATTTAAAGGACTGTGCTTCCAATTTTCCTGTGCACGTATTGAAATAAACATCTTGCTACAAATGTTACCAAGTGGGCATAGGCAGTAAATTTACTGGTGCTGCTGTGAAAGAACCACTTATGGTTTTATTTAATTTTCCAGTACAGGTCTATCCGTGGACTTCACATCCGCAGTTTTCCCCAACCGTGGTTGGAAAATAAGTAGAGCTGTGCCGATCCACAAATTTTACCGATACGAGCGAGCGAGCTGGTGAAGCAGCAGGAGGGAGGATACGATGGAACATTCAAAAGGGGGGGGGGGAGGAAACCATGGTTGTCAACATATAAAAGAGACAAGAAAAATAACATGCACACAGGTTAAGAGTGTAAAGGTGTAAAGGCAGGGAGGGTGGCGGTGGGCCGGGGGGGGGGGTGGCTTGCGTCTTTGTTAAGGTCGCTTGCTGCCTCCCTGCCAGCCCTCGCCTCGTGTTTGTGTGTGTGTGTGTGCGCGCGCGCGTCTGAACAACATTCCCTCCCTCTCACTCTGCTGTGCCAGCCGCTTCCAGCATGTCCCCCCTACCCTATGCCCTTGAGATACCATCACCCCCAGCAGTTGGAGAAGGGGGGAGGCTATGCCCTAGAAAGTATGTATCCATACACCCCAAGAAAAAGCGGTGGGGTCCAGGGGTCCTCCCCCAGAAAAATTTGTTTATTTTAGAAATGCAAAATGGTGCTTTTTAAGGAGTTTACACACAAAAAATTTAATTACATAAGTAAGAAAATTTTTAAATAAATTTTATATTCAAAAGAGAATAGTGTTAATAAAAAAATTAAAAAAGAAAATTAATCTGATCAAAAAAGGGGGGGGGGGGGCCACAGTGCCAGCAGCAAGCTTGCCTTTTTTTTGT